>CAIGRH010077573.1:0-12653 GCA_903798295.1 Fraxinus nigra
CATTCGTGAAAATATCCCTAATAAAAAATTAGTACAGTTTTAGATAAGGTACTTTTTTGTATATCAACAATTGCGACTTGACAGACAATAACTAGAATTGTGATATTCATCGTTGATTTCTTGTTAATTACCATAATGCCCTTTTTCATATGTCTGTTGATTTTGTTTAAATTTACCGGTATAATATGATTAAACCATGTTTGACAATCATTATTTGAATAAAATGAAATTTTGAATAGTGATTTTTTTTTCAAAAAAAATATTTTGAGTTTGCGTGTAAAATATTTTATTATATAAATGTGTAGTTGATAATGAGTATGTATAAAAAAAACATTTGAAACAACGGCTAAAATATGTAAATTTGATTTAAGTTTTCAATATGTGTAATGATTGCGTGTCTCTTTAATTTTAATAGATGTATATGATGAAAATTAGATCATGAAATGATGCGATCTAATTGTTAAAATAAATCTGGGCCGAAAACGAGATAATTGAGAAAAGACATTGAAATCTAAATTGGACGATCTTAATTTTATTTTCTTCGCTCCAAATCATTTCAATTAAATTGATTTTTAATTTCTTTCTTATCTGAATTATGTAAAAAAAAAAAGTAAAATTATTTTTTAGTTTCTTGTTTGATATTATAGTATTTGATATTGTAGACCTCAAAAAACGAACTCAACAGATGTGTCCACTCGTGCATACGTTAGTTATGTCCAACACGTTAATGCAAATCAACGGTCGAGATCACTCCAATATTTGAACGTGGGAGGAGCTTAACGATACGAGACGTTTCCATTCGAGTTCCTGCAAGGTTTCGAGGACACGATTGTATAATGATCAATCGATAGGAGCAAGATTTGTAGTTGTAATAAATTGATAAGAGAATAAAATAGGTTGTCTTGTGTGTTTAAAGTTTCATCATCCTTCTATTGTTACGGGGTAGGTGTATTTATAGTGTTACAAATGAGATGGTGACCCTTAGATCAAATTACACGTGGCCTCATCTCTTTGGTCGAAGCATCAAGTCTTAGCCATCAGATTGACTTTCCTAACTTTCAAAGTATTAAATGCTCTTACATTGACAAGATAAGACACAAATACACTTTTTACAAAGGCCACGTCATTCATTCAAATAAAGATCTTCATCATGAACAAATCTTTGCACGTTGGGCGTTACTAGCTGAAGGGCCTCAGATCTAAGGAAGCGCATTAGACGTACTAGGGCCTAGGTTGACGATAGAGCCTTGAATAAGGGGCCTCAGAGTAGCGTGGGCCTCAGTCTACATAGAAGGTGGTTAGGTAGTTAGGTTGGGTCGGGTCCCACAGCCACGTGGCAGTTCCTAGTGACGAGTCATAACAATAGTCCCCCAAGTCCACGTGTGAGTATTTATATCATGTGTAGACTTCAGTAATGAAGTTAAAAAAGTTTCTTAAAATCTGTAATCCATCAAAGTAGCTGAATTTCATATTGAAGTTGTGGCATAGTCTATACCTGAGTTGCCGAAGCTGAATCACTTGAAAGTGGCTGAACTTCATATTGAAGCTGAAGCAGGTCTATACTTGAGCTCCCAAAGCTGAATCACTTGTAAGTGGTTGAATCTCATGTTGAAGCTGAGGTGGGTCTATACATGAGCTACCGAAGCTGAATCACTTGAATGTGGCTGAATTTCATATTAAATCTGAGGCAGGTCTATACCTGAGCTGCCAAAGCTGAATCACTTGAAAGTGGCTGAATTTGAAAATTGATTGACCTCGATGGTGATGAGCATAATTTGATGGTTTCGCATGTTTCTAAGACGAGGTGGTCGTAGCTATACAACTTACAATACACATACGGTTTGAATTTTGAAGTGTTGATGACACAAACTATTTGAATTCTACGGTTTGGATCCATCACAGAATTGGACGCCTCAAATTAACTGGGCCTCAATCTAAAAGCTGGGAGTCATTTCCTTTTTGTATAAAAACCAAAATCCTGCCATTTTGAGACTTTACCTTTGCAAAATATTCTTCAAAATCTCTCAAGTCCTCTAATCTCCAAAAAGTATTTCGGCATTCTTGTTCTCTGGCGAGTCTTCTAGATCTCATTTTCTTTAGGTATTTCCTTGTAAAAAGGATTTCACAATCTTTGTTCAATTTTATATAATTTTTCACCTTCTTCTTCAACTGATATAGCTTCTGAGGCATCTATGTCAATCACAGTGGCTAGGTTTGGGGAAGAGTATGTGTCCAAGTGGTCAGGAGACTGGTATAGTATGAGAGAGGAGCCCATAGATTACGAAGCGGGTTGGGGGCACCAATATTCTATCCTCCATAACCTCTTCCAAACTAGCAAAACTTAAGGAGACATACTGCATACCTCATTATGTAGAGTTGTTAGTTCCCAAGGCCCATGAAAGAGCCTATTTGTCGAGGCCGAGTTGTATGGCCATAAGTGAATTCCTACTGAAGGCGGGAGTGCGTCTGCCTCTGCACCCCTTTAGGGCGGTGCTGTGGAACTTCATGTTGCCCCCCACACAGATTTTGCCAAATGGGTGGAGCCAATTAGTTGGGGGCATACTTTCTCTGGAAGGAGGTCTCTTTAGGCGAGGACATGCCTTTGCATATCTTCCAAACAATTTTTTAGGCTCAGGTCGTAGGGAAGGAAAACTCCAAGGGGTGGTACTACATCACCCCTTGGGAAGCTCATGCTCCCTTCATAGTGGGGCTCCCTTCCTCCATTAAGGGATGGAAGGAGTCCTGGTTCTGGGTTAGGGGTAGGCGGCAGATGGTTGAAGGGGATATTGTCTCAGTTTGTACCGTACCGACCCAATACTACGAAGCCCGTGAGTGCCTCGCTCTTCTGTTTGTAATTTATGTCCAACCCATTTGTACTAATTCTTCTTTGCTTTGTTCATAGATTCTGGTTCACGTTACGTACTTCATGAGGCTGAGTGGGGAGTCATCGAAGACATTTACAAACGACTCTAAAGCTTTGCTCACTTGATTGACCGAAGTCGTTACCTTTAGGATTTTGGACTGATGGCCTTTAAAGGTAAGAGGCTCTTTATCTTAAAAATATTTATCTTCATTTTATAATTTCTATTTTGGATTTTGGACTGGTGGCCTTCTAAAAAGTGAACACCTTCAGCTTTCAAGGCCACTAAAAAAAGGGCAAGTTGAGTCTCCACGAAAGTACGGGAATTTTTTTAGCTGGAAGGGATGATAAGATCGCCTCAGCTGTTTTGGAGATGCTCCCATCGGAAGTTCGAGGAGCTACAGAGAACTTCAATAAGTTCTGGATTGAAAGATAGCAGAATTATGTGTCCACCTGTGACGCGGCGGACCTCACTGCCACTTTGGTTAGCTAAAGTGCAAGGGCTTTTGGGATGGCCCTTGAGTTTCAAGAAGTGTTATCTGACATTTAAAGAGGGAAGAGCCTCTGTTGAAAACGTTACTACTGCCCAAGCTGAACTGAAAGAAGTTAAGGCTGAAGCTGAGGCAATGAATGCCCAAAAAGCTGTGGATGAGGTAAAGTTGGCTTCTACCTTGGCTGAGATTGAGGCTCTGAAAAAAGAGGTCTATGAGCCTCAATGTGAAGTGGCTTCTTTGACAAAAAAGGTTGAAACTTCTAATAACCATTAGAAGCTCACTGTCGAAGCTCTCGAAAAGGTCAACATCGAAGTGGCTAGGTGTAAGGATGCAAATCAATTCATGGATAGCCAAATCAAGTATCATATGGATGAAGCTAAGCGAGCTAAGGCCAAGGTTGAACAAGTTGGTGCAGAGGCAGTCAAGAATTACATTGCCAACTTTCATCTCATTGAGGAGTATCATCGATTTGCCATTTATTAGCGAAAATTTGCTTATGCTGAGGTGGTTGGAAGGGTAAAGGAGCTCTATCAAGATATTGACGCCCTGAACTTAGAGCTGAATTCATCGAGGAGGTACCTCAGACCCTAGTTGAGGAAGCTGATGTAGTCGAAGTTCTTGATGAAGAGGCTTCTGACCATGTAGCAGCCGAAGCACCCAGCCATGAGGCACTGGTTCCTTAGCTACCTCGGTAATAGTTTAGGTTGTTAACTTCTGTAATGCCTTGGCCACTCATGTAATTATCTTCTATTCGATGAATGAAAAATTTTCATAAGTCTTGTACCGTTTTATGATTTTGCTGTTTTTCTTCCAAGTAAAAGGACCTCGGTAATGCACTAACCATAACGAACTGTTCAGACAAACTACAATTTGAACCTTAACTAAACTGAACTCTAATGACTAACTAAGCTTTAACTCTGAACTTTTAACTACTTAAACTTTGAGCCTAACCTGATTGAGCTTTGAACCTTAAATGAATTGGAGTACTCAAACGACTTGAAGGTTTCACCTTAACTGTAATTTTCCATCCACCTCATCAATACTTATACGCCTCGAATTCTTATTCTGAGGCGGTTCACCCATGTAAAGGTTTCTTCCTTGACATTCAGCCTCGTCAAAGGGAAGCATGTGATGTAAGCCTTGGAGTGCAAGCGAGGTGGTCTCTTTTGGGGACTCGATCCTCTCCTCTGAGGTGCCCATGCTTCTTTACATGATAGATGGTTCATTCATATAAAAGCTTCTCCCTTGACGTTTAGGTTTGTCAAAGGAAGGCATATGATGTACGCCTCGGAGTGCAAACGAGGTGGTCCCTTTAGAGACTCGATCCTCTCCTCCGAGGGGCCCACGCTTCTTTACATGGTGGATGATTCATTCATGTAAAGGCTTCTCCATTGATATTCAACCTCATCAAATGGAGGTATGTGATGTACACCTCGGAGTGCAAGTGAGGTGGTCCCTTTGGGGACTCAATCATCTCCTCCGAGGTGCCCACACTTCTTTACATGGTGGATGGTTCATTCATGTAAAGCCTTCTCCCTTGATGTTCAACTTTGTCAAAGGGAGGCATGTGATGTACACCTCAGAGTGCAAGCGATGTGGTCTCTTTAGGGACTTGATCATCTCCTCTGAGGCACCCATGTTTGATAACTTTCTCGAAACAAGGATTTTATTTATTTGCAAAGGCTGGGTAAAGCTTCCAGCAATGAGTTACATTCACTGATAATACATTCGTAAATGCTCAACATTCCATAGATGAGGTTGAACATTTCCATCCATGTCTTTGATCCCATAGGTACCAGGTCGAATCTATTTTTCAATTCAATAAGGTCCCTCCCAGTTTGGTCCTAAGGTGCCCACCCCTGGCTCCTTGGAGGACAAGAACACTCTCCGAAGTACCAAGTCATTTATCCAGAAGGACCTCTTCTTTACCTTAGCATTATAGTACCGGGTCATCTTCCTTTAATAAGCTTCCAATCTTAATTGGGAATCATCCATCTTTTCTTTAAAGAAATCAAGCTCACATCTCCTAAGTTCATCATTTGATATCTCACTGAAACTCAACCTCTGAGAGAAAGGTAATCCCACCTCTACGGGGCTCATCACCTCGGTATTGTAGGTTATTGAGAAAGGAGTCTCACCAGTTTGGGTCCTACTTGTAGTTCGGATTACCCATAACACCTAGGGGAACTCATCCACCCAGGCTCCTTTGGCTGTGTCAAGTTTCCTCTTCAAAGATGCTTTATAGTTTTGTTCACAGCCTTGACTTGCCTATTAGCCTGGGGATGATGAGGGGTATAGAAATGCTTCTTAATTCCCAGTTCTTCACAAAGATCTCTCACATTTTTATTGTCAAACTGCTTTCCGTTATCTAAGATGATTGAGTGGAGAATGCCAAATCGGTATATTATATTCTTCCACAAAAATTTGGAGATGTTAGCTTTAGTGATCTTTGCTAGTTTGGCCTCTACCCACTTCATAAAATAATCAATTGCAACAATGGCAAAATTAGCACTTCCTCTACCCTTAGGTAAAGGGCCAATGAGGTCTACGCCTTACTTGCTGAAAGGCTAAGAGCTGGACACTACAGTTAGCTCTTGGGAAGGTTGTCTTTGGACATGGGAGAAACGTTGGCATTTATCACATTTTCGAACAAATTTGATGGTGTCATTCTTCAAGGTGGGCCAATAGTATCTTTGCCTTAGTGTTTTTCTTGCCAAAGCGAGTTCTCATGAGCGGTTTCCAGAAACACCTTTGTGGATCTCGTAGAGTATGTAGTTGGCTTCCTCCCCTCCCACGCATCGAATGAGGGGTGAAGAGAATCCGCGCTTGTAGAGAATATCATCAATTAGCACAAAATGTGTAGACCTCCTTCTTCGCTTATAGGCCTCTTCTCTATGTTCCAGTAAAATTTGGTTTTTTAGATAAGCCATCAGGGGTTGCATCCAAGTTGGAGTTCCTTCCACCCACATCACTTCTTCCATAGAGGTGGATGGCCTCAAGAGGTGCTCGATCGGCACCACCATCAACAATTCAAAATCCCTGCTACTAGCCAGCTTGGACAAAGCATCGGTGTGGATCTGGGTTAGCACAAATTTCACAAATGAGGAGAGCATGCTCATTACCAGTTTCCATGGCCTTATCCCTGGCCACGAAGATACGATTAACTTGGCCTACAATAAGTTGGGAGTTATAGTTGATGAGCAGCCTCTTTACTTGCATTTCCTTAACTAGTCTCAGGCCGGCAAAGAGGGCCTCATATTCAACCACATTGTTTGTGGCCTTAAATCCAAATCGCACGGCACAATACAAGTTATGACCATCGGGGCTCATTAGTACCAACCCTGCACCTGAGCCCGTTTCTCTGGCCGAGCCATCCACAAACAGGTTCCACATGGAGGGCTCGGCAGGCTCCATCGTTACGTCCACTTCAGGGACATTGGCAAATTCAGCCACAAAGTCTACTAGGGCTTGGCCTTTGACGAAGATTCTTGCCTTGAAAAGGATCTCAAACTCGCTTAATTCCACGGCCCATTTTAACAACCTTCTCGAGGCATCAAGTTTTTGCAATACTTGCGTGAGCGGGAAGTTTGTCAACACATGGATGGTGTGGGTCTGAAAATAGGGCCTCAACTTGCGGAATGCAGTTATCAATGCCAAACTCAATTTCTCCATATCCGAATAGTGTGTTTCAGGTGCTAGTAATGCCTTGCTAATGTAGTAAATCGACAGTTGGGTCGAGCCCTATTCTCTTATTAGCACAACACTTATGGACTCATTGGAGACGGCCAAGTAAAGTTGTAGAGCTTCTCCTAACTTGGGCTTTGATAGGATGGGGGCCTGCCTAGGTGTTTTTAGCCCCTAGATGGCCTCTTCAGACTCCTTGGTCCACTGGAAATTCTTTTCACCCTTTAACACCTTAAAGAAGGGAAGGCATTTGTTTGTAGCATTTGATACGAAGTGGCTCAAAGCGTCAACTCAACCGGTTAAGCTTTGCACTTTCTTTTGGTTTCTGAGGGGACCTCATCTCAATAAGTGCCAGTATTTTCTTGGGGTTTTCTTCTATATCCCTCTGGTTAACCATGTACCCCAGAAATTTGCCCGATGCGACTCCAAATGCACACTTGAGGGGGTTTAACCTCATGTGGTACCTTTGTAAGACTTGAAATGCATTGTTCAGGTGGGTTATGTGGTCGCAGCCTTTAGAATTTTGACAAGCATGTCATCTATGTAGACCTTCATCGTGTTGCCAAGTAGGTCGGCAAACATCTTGTTCAAGAGCCTTTGGTAAGTAGTTCCTGATTTTTTAGCCCAAATGACATAATCTTATAGCAATAGAGTCCCATATCCGTGATGAAGGAGGTGTGCTCCTCATCACCTAGATACATGGGAATTTGGTTATAGCTGAAACAAGCACCATGAAGCTCAAAGACTCATGTCCGGTGGTGGAGTCCACCAGTTGATCTATCCTTGGAAATCTATCTTTGGGATATGCCTTGTTAAAATCGAAAAAGTCAATGCATATCCTCCACTTCCCGTTATGCTTCTTCACTAACACCGGGTTGGAGACCCACTTCAGGTAGCGAACTTCCCTAATGAAGCCATTCTTGATTAACTTATGTACTTTTTCCTTTAGGGCCTTATAACGTTCTAGGTTCAAAGCTCTTCTCTTCTGTCTATGCGAAGCAACCTTAAGATCAATTTTCAAGTGGTGGCAGCTGACCCCGGGGTCGATGTCCACCATATCCTCATGCCTCCAAGCAAAGACGTCACGATTCTCACATAAGAAATTTTCGAGTTTTTCTTTAAAGTTTGGAGCCAGGCCCCTACCCACCTGTAATAGCCAGGATAAATCTGATAGGTCAATAGGGAAACTCTATAACTCCTCCATCGGGGCGGCTTGGGACTCGGTTTCAATGATGCATAGGTCGATCTCATGAAATGTAGACATTCCCATGGAAACGTCCATGTCCATGTCGCCAATTACCATATTCATGTCCCTAGGCTCAGCTTTCCTAATGGAATTCAAATAGCATTCCCGAGCTCTTTTTTGTTACCTTTCATAGTGGATACACCCTGATCGGCTAGGAATTTCATGCTTAGGTAGTGGATGGAAGTGACGGCTCCAAGTTCTTTCAATGCTGGCCTTCCTAACACTATATGGTAGGTGAACCTACTTTCAACTATCAAGAATTCCATGAAATTCAATGTTGACAAGGTGGCTCTCCCATCTCCATGATAAGTATGATTTTGCCTTTCGGGATTATGCAATCTCCCGTAAAGCTGTACATAGGGGTGTTGGTGGGAGTTAACTCGTGGTACACAATCATTTTGTCGAATGTAGCTCCAAAAAGAATATTAACAAAGCTGTCGTTGTCCACCAACATTCGCTTTAGCACGTTTCGGGCCACCACAGCCCTTACAAGAAGGGCGTTACAATGGGGGTAGTGGACACCTTCTAAATCTTCATGTGTGAACACAATGGGAAGTGACTGATTCCTATAGAAGCTATTATTCACTACATAGCTGGTTAGTGGAGGACCATTTACCTCCCGGGCATAGTTCCTTTGAGAGTTTCTTGTTTTTCCTCCAACATAAGGGCCTCCAAAGATGGTATCAATTTCGTGGATGAGGATGTTTTCTACTCGATTTTGGTGACCTCTTCGATATTACTGCCCATCCCTATTTCTGTCATCTTTGTGTTCTCTCTTTCGTCGAAGGATACTTCCTGATGGCAGAGAGTGGCCTCATCTCGCCTAGGCTGCTGATCACTCCTTAACGAGGGCCTATTTATTTGTCGAGAATTTTCCCAATTGTCATTCCAATAATTTGATCCCCTTGGATGTTGGATAATGTCTTAGCAGTCCATAGTGTTGCAGCTGTATGAATGGTGGTATGTGCAGTATTCTTAGGGGTTCGGCCTGCCTCGAGGTCCCAAACTTCACCTTCGGCCTTAACCTCTACGGGGGTCTGCTGCGTTGGATCCGTCTTGTTGCTGGCACATCCTCATAGGCCAATGTGGGCATGACATTTAAGGTAGCCATGGCAAGTGCTTGGCCTGAACTCGGAGCATTCTTATTGCCAAATTGATTCCACTGTTGGTCCATCAAGTGGGAAGTAGGCCATGTCCCACATTGCCTTTGTTGAGGTTAGAGACCTTTGTTGGCCCTGTTTCTATGTTTGATCAACTCTTCGTTGATAATTTCGCTTCTCATCATTTCCAGCAAGGCTTCATAGGTCGTAGGATCCCGATTTTGTACAACTCCCCAAAATAGAGTATTCACATTCAGGCCTCCTCTTAGCGTCGATAGATCCTCACGGTAAGTAACTTGAACACAATACGTCATCTCATCCATGAAGCAGGACAAGAAGCTCTTTAGAGTATCACCAGGTTGTTGCCTTTTGTCTTGAAGGCGCTGAATGGGGGCCTATCCTTCCTTGCTTACATCAAATCTCTTCAAGAAAGTAGTCTTGAACTCTGGCCAGCTTTTGATGCTCCTAGTTGGTAGTCTATTGTACCAAATTTTAGCTGTTCTACTAAGGGTTAAGTGGAAAGCTCTGTGTTTTACAGGTTGGATGGCGCCTCTCAGGCTCATGTGGGTCTTATAACTATTCAAATGTTTAGTTGGGTCGCCTCTCCCGTCATATTTTGGTATCTTGGGCATTATATAATGGCTCGATACCTGAGCATTCCTTAGTTCTCGCAAAAATAGCAAGTTATCATCATCATCATCCAAATCACAAGATCTCTGGGAAGGCCATCTGTATCATAATTCGCATCAGCCTCATGCCTCGGAGATGGTGCAGAAAGACTTGCCTGGTTACCTACCTCATCATCCCTCTTTTTACATTTATGTCGAGGTGGGGCAACTCGAGGAGGGGCATATTCCTGCCTTTCCTCATGTTGCCAAGTCTCAAGAAGTGGGGGTTATGGCCTATTTCGAGGCACTGGAATTTCGTGATGTTGTCTATGTTTGATTCAGTCGGGCTTAACCGGTCAAACACACTGGTGGACCTCTAAGTCCTGTGTTCTAGCTCATATTCTAGGGAAAAGTTATCCTCCATGTTGAATGGGGCCTTAGTGAGTCGACCAGATGCGTAATTTGATGATACGTCAACTCCCATTTTCCTCTCAATGGGGCTAACTCCTCTAGCATGCCTTTGAGGACGAGCTCTTTGGCTTTGAACCTCCTCCTTATGTTGGTATTGCTCTTGAGGAGGAAAATGAGGGATCAGACGTCCTCCATGGCCTTGCATTTGCATCAACAATTCTTGCATAGCTAAATTTTGGTTGGTAATACTCCTCATGTTGGCTGTCGTAATTGTCATTTCTCTTGTAAGCTTGGCCACCAATGGTGAGGTCAACGCCGACCCTTTGGGGCGACTATGACTGGAACTTCATCGTCGCTTTCCCTCACAAGCCTGTGAGGGACGTCTCCATCCGAACTCATCCCTTTACAAACCTGAAAATCTTGGAATTTTCTCAAATTTGAGGGGCCTCCTCTTTTCTTTTTAAAAAAAATCATTTTTCAAGGGGGATACCCAAACTATTTTCTTAAAAAGCTTTTTCCACGGGGCTACTCGTGGTTATAGTGTGTCTTTCCATAGACTGCACCAACTGTTGACCTCAGAAAAAGAGCTCAATAGATGTCGGTCCCACTCGTGAGCTAGGTCCAACACGTTAATATAGATCAACGGTTAAGATCACTCCAATATTTGATGTGGGAGGAGCTCAACGACATGAGAAGTTTCCGTTCGGGTTCCGACAAGGTTTCCAGGGCACGATTGTATAATGATCAATAAATATGAGCAAGATTTGTAGTTGTAATAAATTGATAGGAGATTAAAATAGGTTGCCTTGAGTGTTTAAAGTTTCATCATCCTTCAATTGTTACATGGTGGAGGTATTTATATTGTTACAAATGAGATGGTGACCTTATATCAAATTATACGTGGCCTCAACTCCTTGGCCAACGCATCAAGTCGTAGCCATTAGATTGACTTTTCTAGCTTTTCAAAGTATTAAATTCTCTTATATTGACAAGACAAGACACAAATACAGTTTGTACAAAGGTCACGTTAATCATTCAAATAAAGATCTTCATCATGAACAAATCTTTACACTTGGGCCGTTACTAGCTGAAGGGCTTCAGATTCAAGGAAGCGCCTCAGATGTACTGGGGCCTCGGCTGACAACAGAGCCTCGGATAATGGGCCTCGGAGTAGCATAGGCCTCGATCTACATAAAAGGTGATTAGGCGGTTCGATTGGATTAGGTCCCACAGCCACGTGGCAGTTCTTAGTGACGAGTCATAACAGATATCATTCACCTTAGAAGAGTACAATCAAACTTTGAATTATCCGACAAAATTAATATTATATTTTTGGAAGAAAAAAAATTGTATCTTGGGAGATATGCATTCATTTAACTATGTTAACACCGATGCATGAGAAAGAAGCTGTCTTTAGAATATTTGTAATCGCATACCTTACTTCATTTTATTTTCTTTGTATTTTCTACATTTCAGTAAGTCATGATTTACTTATTATTATGCATATGTTATGATTTCAGTAAGTTGCAACTCTTTTTTGTAATGAAATGAGTCATGACTTATTATTATGCATATATTATGATTTCAGTAAGTCGTAACTCTTTTTTGTAATTTACATTACAATGGAATACAATTTGTTCACCAAATTTTTTTAGCATATTTTAAAAATCTATCAGCATCGGAGAAATAGATATGCATGCTTGGAGTGATATAATGGTATCTAATACTATTAATTGTGCCTATCACGCATCTAGGTGGTGACATAGATCATTTAAACTTATCAAATGAGTTAAATATATATTTTAATTCAAGGGTTAATTTTACAAATGGTCACTGAACTTACCTTAAAATTACAAAACGGTCACTAAAGTTTAAAATTTGCAAAATCGGTCACTGAAGTTTCATGCGCTTCCACAAACAGTCAATGAAGTTTTAATTTGTTTCACAAACGGTCATTGAAGGACCGTTATAATTTCAATTCAAACTTAAATGACCAAAATACGTGGACATAGAAGCTTAACCATCTCAAGTGCGAATTTCTTGCTATTAAGTGTCACCTTTGGAGTAAATTAGATAAAAATTGTAAAAGTGATATTTTAATTCTCGTTCAACCTATATATGTACAAGACCATAAATTTAGATATGAGATATAAATATTTTTCTTTAAACTTGAATTAAAATCATATTTTTATTCTAAAATTTGCACTTGAGGTGGTCAAACTTCTATGTCCACGCGTTTTGGTCTTTTAA
>CAIGRH010077618.1:0-11331 GCA_903798295.1 Fraxinus nigra
TCTTTGGTCCCAAACACAAAGTGCTTTAGACGGTTGAAGGAGCCAGTCCTTGGTCCAAAGCACAAAGTGCCTTGGACGGTCGAAAGAAGGGTCCTTGGTTTCAAACACAAAGTGTCTTGGACGGTCGAAGGAATGATCCTTGGTCTCAATCACAATGTACCTTGAATGGTGAAAGGCAGTAGTCCTTGGTCTTCAACGTGCATGAAAAAGTTGGCAATTTTGGGTATTTTTCTGAACCTTAAAATAATTGCAGTACAAAATTTTATTATACATCAAAAAAATATTGAACCTCGAAATCTTTTGACTTGTTTCAAAAGTTGAATCCTTGAAAATAAAAAAAATAATGTTAGTTCCATTCTTATAACAACCGTACAAAAAAAGTTATTATTCACGTGAACTGTACGGTACTATTCACGTGAACAGTACACGGTACTGGATTAAAAAAAAGGGTTGGGGACACATGAAACAGAAAACCAAGAATTGGTTTACACGGAACCACTTTCTTGAATTTATAAAAGTCCAACCAAGGTTGTCCAGTTCAAAAAGCACTTTTCCTTCCCTCACCACCCCAGGAAAATGGCCAAGTCGAGGTAGTCAACAAGACTATAAAGCAACTTTTGAAAAAGAAGCTTGATGCATCGAACGGTGCATGGGTGGACTAGCTCTCTCATATGTCATGGGCTATCTGTACCACTAGTTGAATTGCGACAGGAAAGACCCCCTTCTCTATAGCATACGGGGCTGAATCCATGAGCCCACTCGAAGAAGGTCTTCCCTTGTCCCGCTGCCTACAGTTCAACGAAGTATCCAATGATGAAATAACGCGANCAACCAAGGTTGTCCAGTTCAAAAAGCACTTTTCCTTCCCTCACCACCCCAGGAAAATGGCCAAGTCGAGGTAGTCAACAAGACTATAAAGCAACTTTTGAAAAAGAAGCTTGATGCATCGAACGGTGCATGGGTGGACTAGCTCTCTCATATGTCATGGGCTATCTGTACCACTAGTTGAATTGCGACAGGAAAGACCCCCTTCTCTATAGCATACGGGGCTGAATCCATGAGCCCACTCGAAGAAGGTCTTCCCTTGTCCCGCTGCCTACAGTTCAACGAAGTATCCAATGATGAAATAACGCGATGCAAGCTCGATTTCCTTGAAGAAAGGAGATGTGATTCACAAATTAAATTGGCCTCCTATCATAGGAAAATGGTGAGGTACTACAATGCCAAGGTTAAGAAGAAATCATTTAGGAGAGACAATCTAGTGCTCAGAAAGGTTTTTTCGTCCTCTAAAGAGCCTGTAGTTAGCACGTTGGGCACTAACTGGGAAGGCCCCTACTGCATATCAGGCAATGTTAGGCCAGTGACCTTCTTGATCGAGAACTTGGATGGGAAAATGCAACCCCACACCTTGAATGTAAAACATCTAAGAATGTATTACCAATAAGGCCCTGATCGTTGTACCTTTCATGATTAATATATGAACTCTTTGTTTTTAAATTATGACAAGCTCATACCGTTATAACCAACCACAAATATATAAGTTAACTCGCATTTATTATGACAAGCTCATATATTATTTGATTAATTATGGCGAGCCCATGAAGTTGCTAAAGTCTGATTAATTATGGCGAGCTCATAAAGTTCCTCATGTATGATTAATTATGGCGAGCCCATGGGGTTGCTAAAGTTTGATTAATTATGGCGAGCCCATGAAGTTACTAAAGTTTGATTAAATATGGCGAGCCCATAAAGTTCCTAATGTATGATTATGGTGAGCCCATAAAGCTACTAAAGTTTGATTCATTATGACAAGCTCATATATTAAAATGTGACAAGTTTGATTAATTATGGTGAGCCCATAGAGTTAGTGATGTTCGATTAATCGTGGCGAGCCCATAGAGTTACCAAAGCTAGTTGTAGAAATGGGATGAGTTACAAGCAAAAAAGTGAGTTCATTACAAAAGAAACCTAATCTAAACAAACGGTGTCGTTCTGCTGAGGCTCTTCTGGGTACCCACCTCTTTTACTTGGTCTCTTCCTTTATTGGCAGTAGTTGAGGGTTCATCTGTCAAAAACTCATCCTTTAACAAAGATAGCTCCAACCGGGGGTGTAGCTCAGCCAACCTTCCAAAAACTTCGCTATAGGCGACCCTCCTCCAATATATGCCAAGGCCATCATAGTGGATGTCTAGTGGAAGTGGGCAACATACTCATTCATGGCCGCCTCTCCTGTCTTTCTCAATTGTTCTCCCAGGGAAGAGGCCTCAGCAGTGAGCTCTTCAACGCGAGCCTTTAGATCTCCCTTTTCCTTATTAGCAGCCTCCAAGGCCGACGAAGCAATCCTTTGAAGATTATCAAAGTTTTCCACTTGCTTCGTCAGAACGTTCAGCTTAGCTTTGCAAAGATGGGTTTCCTTTCTCAATTCATCATTTTCTTTGAAAAGTGCTTGCACCTTTGATGCTGCTTCAGCTTGCTTCACATTGGAAGCCACAAGGCATCATTGGCAGAAGATGCCTCAACCTTAGCTTTGCTCAGGGCAGCTCCAGCACCCTAGGCCCTTTGAAGATATTCTTTATTGAGGCGTTGTAGTTGCCTCGCTTCCATTTAAGCATTTAAAAAGAAACTTTGAGAACGAGTCTGCAGGGCGAACTCAGATCAACCGCATCATAGGTCTCAACTTATGCTGAACCTTCGCAACCCCTTGGACCTCAGCGGGAAACATTTCCATAATTGTGGAGGCGATCTCATCTGACCTCCCGCCCAAGAAGTTTTGGGCCTTTCCCTCAAAGGGGACATTCATTGCCTCATTTCCTTCATCTTTCTGACCAAACTGGCCCCCTCATCAACCGCCTCTCTCTGCTCTCTACAACTTTAATGGAGGACATTGGTTCGATAAGAATAGGTCGTCAAAGTGACTCTCCAATGGTAGTCTGGCATTTGGGGAAGGGTCGAGCCCAGTATTCTTTGACAGTACCAATTTCCTCTTGGGAGGTCTCTCCAGTGAAGCCTCGACCTCCTCCTTTTCCTTTTTCCCTTTCTTTTCGGGAGGGGGCGGTAAGTTCATTTTTTTAGAGACAGGCCAGCTCGTCCCGTTGGTTCTTGTAGGATGAGGAGCCGTAGCTTAAGGGCTTCTTTTTCTGAGCCTCTCCTTGACTCCTCAGTTGGAGCAAGTTAGGTTTTACGTACTTCTTTTTTTCATGTTGCCCTGCATGCAAAATGAACATTTAATAAAATTGTACAAAAGAATAGCGAGTGAATAAAGGGCAAACCATCCTATTTTACCTTCAGTGTCCATCACTTGGTGTGTAACAAAAAGGTTCTGCTTGCCAATAACGTTCTTACAATACATATTCTCCGAAGGCAGCTTATATATTGCCTTGACGATGGCCTACTCAGATGACTTGAGCTCGAACTGGTCAACTACAACTGCATAAAGCTTGCGTTATATGAGAAACAAAGTGAGACAAACACAGCAAATAAACATCATGTTAAATAAAATTCTTTACTCATTATACTCGTGGTATTAGGTTGGCACGGTGATCTCTGAGACCACATTTCCTTCCATTGTCTGCCAGCGACCCCTAACCTAAAACCAGGATGACTTCCAAATTTTTTTATAGAGGTTTGGGTCCACCAGATGATAGGAGAGAGAAATGAACATACTTTTGATACTCACATGAACTCTAGAAACAAGACCTTGAACATTTTCAAACGAGAAAGAACGGAGCTATTCACCGGAGACAGTAGGAAAACACTAAGATAAGTGGGAGTATTTTCAGCACTCAGGATTTGTAATTCTTGTAAAGTGAAGAAAAGGGGAAAAAGTAGGTTTTTAGCCTTTTATATATTCGTAAAGAATGAACCCGTATCGTTGGATCTTCCTCCACTTTCATCTGGGTCATCCACATGTAGTCTCATCTATCACGTTAAAACTAAGGAGCGCTAGCTAAGAATTCGAATCAAGGGCCTAGATGAGATCGTGCTGACCAGCGCCACCAATTCGCGTAAGCCCCCCCAAATGTCAATCATCATCATTATTGTGCATTAAATGCGTACGTAGCTCGAGCCTTGAAAATTGACACACCACCCAGCTATTTTTTATTGGGAATCAACGTGCCCTTCAAATCACTAGAGCATGGCACCTGGCAGACGTCGGCTACTAAAGAGTCTTGGCATATGCTCTAAGGGCCTCGTTTCGTATCATTCAGCCTTATCACGTGCTTCAATTACTAAAAAGGCTCGACATATGCTATAAGGGCCTCGTCTCTCATCATCCATCCTTGCTATAGGCTTCGACTGCTAAGGAGGCTTATCACCTGATCAAAGTTTCTCCACCAACTCAAAACTCCACGCATTATATGAATAACCATACCTATACTTCAGGGAGTGTTGTTATGCCATGAAAAACAAAGACCACTAAGGGACCCAATTAGCCTACGTGGCAGCCAGTTCGAGTGCCCATGCTTCACGTTGGCACAGGGGCGACCCAGATGCATGCGAGCGAGTCGACCCGACTCTCCTGCATAAAATAGAACCCATTAACAGAACTGGACAGGACGAGGTAGTGGCAAGGTTTTGGATTGACCCCACATGACATGAGTTGACAAGACAATCAACTGCCACCGCCGCCACCACCATCTTATTTAGTCAAGTCTAAAAAGTACAAGATAGGCTTTATGAACATAAAAGTGGCCTTAGCATTTAATGCTGTGATTGATTGACGCATATGACAAGAGGGGCCAATCGTTGTGATAAGGCCACGTGCCCTAACGGACCTTGCTCGTCTTGCTCAAGTATAAAAGCTTTCACTTAGCACCATTGGGGGATGATGCAAGTTTGGACTTAAGAACGATATTCTTATTACATATATTTTTAACTATCTACTCCCAAGCCGACCCCTTTTTATTCATTGGAGGCTCACGTTCAAAGCAATCCCATACCTTAAATCATCCCTCTAGTTGACTTGATCGTCGGAGAAGGCCACGTGCCACCAACGTTAGTCCAAGTGTGTTGAAACTCAGCTTGTGTGGATATGAGAGGTCTTGGGATCTGTTGGCCACATCATTGGTACATTTTTTGAGGGTAAATAATTATTAAGATTAATTTTTATTACTCATTATAGTGTTTGGAAATATTTATAATTTGGTCAACCTTTATTTTTAAACACACATGTCATTGAATTCATAATTTTTATCCACTTTTTAATAACACCTTTTATAAATCCACATATTATAATCTAAAAAATCTATATCAAACTCAATTAATCGTAACACAATTCTCCACGTGCAGGGTTAGGGCGTGCACCAAATTTAAACGATTTTAGAATATTGTCAATAATAATAAGTTGAGGACCTATTTACTACAAGGGCTATAAATAGGAACTAATAGTGCGAATGCCTACATATTTTGCCCTCTCGGCCTCTCCTCTTCTTCTTGATACCTGTACGAAGGCATAGAAATTTCGGCCCCTTCAGTGGAAGCTGAAGAAAGTTGAGCTTAATTTCAGTCACACTAGACTACTGTTAAGCCTTCACGTGAGAGGTAAAAATAACTTTATTTTCCAAGCTGCCCATATATGCAATGCGCTCATTGTGATATCAACTATGTAATTTGTATGAATCTTGAATTGTGCTTCGATGGGTAAGTTTTAAGTTTTTTTTTTTTTTCAATTGTTATCTTGTTATCCGGAATTTATATGGGATTAAATTATTTATTGATTTGTTCACTTCTCATAGTACTCTGTATATTTGGGTATTGTTGTACTCCCTTTTTTTTTTTTTTTGGTTTTTTATTTTTATTTTTGAAGACTGTTGTGTTTCCGTGATTTAATCGTTTAATTTCTACTAACTTGTAAATATAGGTTGAATTTTAAGATGTAACTCACCTCCTCATAGAAAACTACTGCTTTGTTTGGCTTGGCTTGGCTTGGCTAGCGTCGCACTGAAATTTGATCCAATCTTTATAAATTGTACCCCACACACTTGTCCTTTAATGATGGAGAGTAAGAAAATCATAGCCATATGCCAATCGGGAGGTGAATTTGTGGCAAACATAAATGATGAGTCTGTGTCTTACACTGGTGGGGAAGCTTATGCTCTGGACCTCGATCAGCAGACACAATTGAAAGATTTCAAGCAAGAACTCTCCGAGACATTTCAATGCAACCTTAATGGCATGACGATCAAGTATTTTCTTCCGGGAAACAGAAAGACCTTGATTACTGTATCCAAAGATAAGGACTTCCAGCGTATGGTGAACTTCTTCAAAGATTCTGACCAAGTTGAGATATATATAATCTCAGAAGAAGTTGCTGCTGTTCAGATTATGTCCAACATCCCTGCCAGTAGGTAATTGCTCTGTTCCTGATATGTTTATTGTTTGCATGACCCAACCTTTTAGACTTTTGATTGTCTGCCAGTAGGTACTTGCACTGTTCTTACCCTTCTTTTGTGAATATTATGTGTCAGTGTGGTCTGTGTCAACTCATGTCCGTATCCATGATTAATAGATTGTTACGATTTAAGGAAGATGAAGCTAATTTATGTTAATGACTTCACTGAGTACTGTGCAGTCTCTTTTCCTTGTAAATAATCTTAACTCACTGCTTTATTGGATACATTTCCATTATTCTCTGCTTTGCTCTGACATGCAAGTTCTAGATCTGTGATTTACTATGTCATCAATGCTGGCTTCGTATGAAGGAAAATGGAAAAGAATAAGTTAAAAATTTAAAGTTCTTCCTTCCAGCAATGTGCTTTTGTTTGGTGCCATGAGACCATGAACAAATTGAGTTTGCAATTGTGATACCAAAAGGGACATGAATTGAATGCTTTATAAACTTATATCTGCATTATTATGCAGGTCAAGCAGAACAACTTCATCAGAGGCGATTCCTTCTGATGACCCTATGGATATTATGCAAGATGATGATGCAATTGTTTTGAACGAGCCTATTGAAATTGCACCACTGGACGTGTCTATTTTTAGCACTGAAGAGAGGCATCGGAGAGCAGCTACCCAATGGGAGAACATCATCACTGGTGTGGACCAAAGATTTAATAGTTTCACCGAATTCCGTGAAGTGCTGCATAAATACTCAATTGCCCATGGATTTGCTTACAAATATAAGAAAAATGACAACCATCGCGTAACTGCCAAGTGCAAAATGGAAGGCTGTCCATGGCGTATATATGCTTCAAGGTTGGCTACCACCCAATTAATATGTATTAAGAAAATGAATGATACACATACATGTGAAGGAGCTACCATAAAAGTAGGATATAGGGCAACTAGGGGATGGATAGGAAGTATCATAAAGGAAAAATTGAAAGCATCTCCAAATTATAAGCCAAAGGATATTGCAAGTGAAATCAAGCGTGATTACGGGATTCAACTGAACTATACTCAGGCATGGCGTGCAAAGGAGATTGCGCGGGAGCAGCTTCAGGGTTCTTATAAAGAGGCGTACTCTCAGTTACCATTTTTCTGTGAGAAGATAATGGAGACTAATCCTGGTAGTTTTGCTACACTCAGCACCAATGAGGATTCGAGCTTCCGTCGTCTTTTTATCTCATTTCATGCCTCAATATCTGGTTTTCATCAATGTCGTCCTCTTCTTTTTCTTGATAGCATTCTTCTTTACTCAAAATATCAAGGAACATTATTAGCTGCTACAGCTGCAGACGGGAATGATGATTTCTTTCCTGTAGCCTTTGCTGTTGTAGACGAAGAAACTGATCAGAACTGGCATTGGTTTCTATCACAACTGAAATCTATTTTTTCAACATCAGAACATATTACTTTTGTTTCAGATTTCCAGAAAGGCTTAACAGAATCATTGCTTGATATATTTGGCAAAGAGTGCTATTATGGTTATTGTTTACGATATCTTGCTGAAAAACTTAATAAAGATCTGAAAGGACTTTCACACGATGCAAGACGTCTATTGGTTCAAGATTTTTATGCAGCTGCTTATGCACCAAAACTCGATGCTTTCGAGCGCTGTGTTGAAAATATAAAAGCTATCTCAGCTGAAGCTTATGATTGGGTCATTAGAAGCGAACCAGACCACTGGGCTAATGCATTTTTTGGTGGTGCAAGATATAACCACATGACATCCAACTTTGGTCAACAACTCTACTGTTGGGTGTCTGAGGTGGATGAGTTTCCAATAACTCAGATGGTTGATGTATTACGTGGTAAAATTATGGAATTGATCTATAGAAGACGACTTGAATCCAGTGAGTGGGTTACAAGGTTGACCCCCTGTATGGAGGAGAAGCTTCAGAACGAGTCATCAAAAGCACATTCACTTCATGTATTACTCTCTCAAGGTAGCATATTTGAAGTTCGTAGTGAATCCGTTGTTGACATGGTTGACATTGATAACTGGGATTGTAGTTGCAGAGGATGGCAGCTTACAGGATTGCCTTGCATTCATGCTATTGCTGTTTTTGAATGTATTGGTAGGAGCCCATATGATTTTTGCTCCGGGTACTTTATGACTGAAAGTTACCACTTAACTTACTCAGAGTCAATCAACCCAATACCAAATGTGGATAAACCAGAACTACGGATAGGAATTATAGTAACTCCTCCACCTACTAAACGTCCACCAGGCCGACCAAAGCTGAAATCAGCAGAGTCGATGGACTTCATTAAACGCCAGCTCCAGTGTAGCAAGTGCAAGGGCCTGGGCCACAATAAGAAAACGTGCAAGTAAGTTTCTCTGTAATACTTTCCATGTAGCATCTCTGAGACAGTATTACTTGGGGCTATTCAATTTTTCTACATATCCTTACAGGCTATAGCTGGAAAGAATAATTGTAATTAATGACTGATCTAAATATTATGAACTGCAAGTCATGTGAATGACATTTTTCTGCTCCAGTATTATTGAGTGGTACATTGTTTTTGGAAAATTTCCATATTCTAAAGATTCGCCTTGCCTTGCCTTGCCTTAAACAAAAAGGTCTTGTCAAGACACACTGTGTTATATTTCTTATTTATCATGTTATATTTCTGTAACTGAAGCATTGTTTTCGTTCTTTCTTTTTCTTATTCCTCACCTTTTTGTTGTTTCAACAGCAAGGTGAACATGCTTGACGAACCAGAGCCCCATACCCCAATTTTGACAGGACTGATCGCTGATAAACCTGAAGGAAGAACTTGAATTTTGGTATCTTCCTTTGTAATGTATCTGATGATGTTCTTTGCTCAGTAGGACTTTGATTTATAATCTTAGATAGTTCTATTGAAAATGTGAACGGGTTAGTTGACTTTTTAGTAAGAAAATATTTCCCTTTATTTTTTTAAAACCAGTTCATGCTATCAGAGAACGCAAAGTTAGAAGATCCTGGCATATACATAGTGGTGCAATGTGTTATTCTAGAATCTATATGGTGCCCTAATAATGACTGTAGGGCATGCCCAGGCCGGCATGATCCTAATGATGTAGGACCCGCATGGACATGAAAAGTCCTAGGCCGGTTCTTCAGCCTATGCATATCTATATCTATACCATATAAAAGAGGCAGTTTTTTTTTTGCCCCGTGTCGCATTCTTCTATCCTCACCCAAAACGACGTCGTATCGACTTCAGCATCCGATTCGTCGCTTTTTACCTTATCGGAATCTAGCAATACCGTTGCCTTCTCTGAGATGCTTCCTCATATTTGTAAAACCGAAGCAAGCAGCCGCCTTTAAATCCCATGAAAAATAGCAAAGATGATATTCGAAATTTCAGACATTTTTTTTTATAGATTGATTGTGAATTGTGAATTGGAATATTGATGATTTTTCAAGGAGTTCTGAATTTGAATTTGAATCAGAATTGATTTTATAAAAAACATCTGTTTTGACTACAAAAAAAAAAAAAAAATGGCTGTCTCTGTGAGGCACGGGAGACACCGTGCTCATGCATGAATGATTTTTTATTTTTTTATTTTTAATATTGAGAGAAATGAAATGAGCTTTTTTTCCTTTTTTCTTTAAAATATAATTGATAACTATATGTACAATTCTTTTCCTATATTTCATAGCTACGGACAAAACATTTTGTAGACATGTAGCGATTTTTGAAATTATTAATGATTTTTTTTTTACCAAGCCCATGTTTGAACCACATTATTTTTTTCATTCTTATTCTTATACTCATTTTCAACCATACATTCTTTAATAAAATAATATTTTCTATCACATCAATAATTTTTTTTTTCTTTTTCAACCACACATCTCCATTAATATACTATCTCAAAATACTTTCTTTAAAAAAAATGTGGCTCAAACACACCCCAAATATTGAATTTCATTTTTTTTTTTTGCCACGAGGGGCGCAGCCCCTCGACTCCGTGACATGACCGGTCAGGTCGATTACCGCCTAGGGCAACCGTTCGGGACCCCACAAGGGGACGCAACCCCCTTGGCTCCTGCGATCGCAGTTGGGGCGTTTCCCGAATCCATGAGATAAATGTTAGTTACAATGAGTTGTGGTTCAACTTGGAATGACGACTATCATGTAGTTAATATATAAGTTGTGTATTTGTTGGCTTTGGAATTGAAGAAGCAATCGACTTTCATTAATTTAAACTTCCAGATTCTCCAGATGGGATTTATGCTACATAAGAATTAATAAACAATTTGTAACATGGTTCACTTCATTGGAAGTGCAATAGATAGTGTCCAAAATTAGATAGGGAGTTGAGATTTAAACAATAAAAAATTAAGTCTCCTTAGCTTCCTTTTTGTTTATTTGTATATTTTTCGTAAAGTTTTGCTAAATAAGATTTAATTAGTAATGTCTTCAAAAATAACTAAAAATCAATCAATACTATTGCATAGCCAACTATACTACAGCACGTGGGTTCACTATTTTTATCGAGAAAATTAGATCAAACCCTTTCTTTTAGAATTGTATGAATGAGTTACTGTTATAGTTTTTGGCTTTCTGTGATTTAAAAAAACTTACTTTCATTTGATGATTTTCTGTAAAATTATTAAAAAAAAAATAAAAAAAAAATAGGTGGATCTCTATTCGATCTTTTGACCTTTGACCTTTACTCTTTTACGGATCGCTTTTTAAAACATTGGTTTTTATGTATAAGATGTGTTCATGTGTAGTTTTCTGAATTGTAGAGTTGTTCTTCATATGTTCCTATTGCAATACTTATTAAAAGTAGTTAATAGTATATTTAAGGGAGGAAATAAAAAAGAAGGTATGTAGAAAAATTTAATTTTAAGATCTGTACTTGAGCTTCACAAACTCTGGGTGGACAAATGTAACAAATCTAAACACAAAATTCACCAAAAAATAATAACTCATTGAGTTCCTTCA
>CAIGRH010077665.1:0-10444 GCA_903798295.1 Fraxinus nigra
GAATTTAACTTAGTCATGCACTTCAAATTAATCAATAATGTCCAAACCTCTTCTAATATGTGACAACCAATCAGGAGCTAGAGGTTTAGTGAAAATATCGGCCAATTGATTTTTTGTGTTCACAAACTCTAACACGATATCACCCTTTTCAGCATAGTTTCTTAGGAACTGATGTCTAATTTCAATGCGTTTCGTCCTAAAGTGCAAAATATGATTGTTTTTTATAAGTTTTTGGCACTAGTGTTATCACACATGATAGGTATATGATTAAAGAATATGTGATAATTACTAAAAGTTTGTTTCATCTATAATACTTGTGCACAACAACTAGCGGCCATGATATATTTGGTTACGGTGGTAGACAATGCTACAAAATTTTGTTTCTTACTAAATTATTATACAAGTTCAAAGCTTAGAAAATGACACGTTTCGCTAGTGCTTTTACGATCGATGGTACAACCGGCCAATCATCATCCAAATAGCTAAGTAGATCAATGTGTGTGCTCTTGGGATACAAAAGTCCTATAGTTCTAGTACAACTAAAATATTTAAAGATTCTTTTTACGATCTTAAGATGAGATTCTTTAGGATTCGATTGAAATTTAGCACATAGGCACACACTAAATATAATATCGATTCTACTTGTGGTTAAATAAAGAAGAGATCCGATCATATTTCGATATTTTGTTATATCAACGGATGTACTTTGGTCATCCTTATCCAATTTTGTGGATGTGCTCATAGGAGTGTTCATTGGCTTTAAGTCATCCATGTCGAACCTCTTGAGCATGTCCAATATATATTTACTTTGATTGATGAAAATTTCATCACAAGTTTGCTCAATTTGGAGACCGAGGAAGAATTTAAGCTCTCCCATCATACTCATTTTAAATTTCATGCTTATGCATTTAGAAAATTTTTCACAAAGGAATGTGTTAGTTGCACCAAATATGATATCATCAACATAAATTTGAACAATGATCATATTATTCTTTTGAGTTTTGACAAAAAAGAGTAGTATCTACATTTTCAATTGAAAAACCATTTGAAATTAGAAATTTACTCAATCGTTCGTATCAAGTCCTAGGAACCTGTTTTAGACCATAAAGAGTTTTTCAAATTTTAAAAACATAATCTAGATGTTTGTGATCATTAAAATCGGGTGGTTATTCAACAAACACTTCTTGAATAAAACCGTTAAGAAAAACACTTTTGACATACATTTGATAAAGAATGAATCTTTTATGACAAGCAAGTGCAAGAAGCATGCGAATAAAATCTAATCTAGCCACCGGTGCAAATGTTTCTTCAAAATTGATGACTTCTTCTTGATTGTAACATTGGATGTAACATTGGACCACTAATCTAGTCTTATTACGCACAATTATTCCGTTTTCATCACGTTTATTTCTAAAGACCCATTTAGTGATGATGACGGTTTGATCACTTGGTCTAGCGACTAAATTCCAAATATGGTTTCTTTCAAATTGATTAGGTTATTCTTCTATAGCTAGAATCTAAAATTCATTAAACTTGGCCTCTTTGAAATTTTTCGGTTCAATTTGTGAAATGAAATCATAACTACTTAAATGATTTTTAGTAGAGGCTCTAGTATTAATACATTTGGAGGGATCACCAATGATTAGTTTTCTAGGATGAGAAGGAACGAACATCCATTCTTTTGGTAGAGATGAATCATTTTGAATTTCAGTTGGATCTCCTTCACTTTTGTTGAACATTTTCTCCATCTTTATGTTCATCTCGTGGATCTTCTTTGTTTGATCTTCAATAGTCATTTGTTCAATGGATTTTCCAACCCTACATCATTATCAATATCTTTCTCATGATAAGAGAGTTAGTTTCATCGAAAGTGATATGCATGGATTCTTCAACAATTAGAGTTCTTTTGTTGAAAACTCTATAAACTTTACTAGTCGATAAATATCCTAGAAAAATTCCAATGTTGGAGGATTTTGAATCAAAATTTTCCAAATTTTCATTTATGTTTAAGATAAAACATTTCTACCCCAAGATTTTGAAATAAGGGATATTGATAATTTTATTTTTTCAAAGTTCATATAGGGTTTTGGTTTTCTTTCGACTAATTACAACTCTATTAACAATTTAGCAATTGGTGTTAACGGCTTCGACCCAAAAATATTTTGACATGCTATTTTTATTTAGCATGGTCCTAGCAATTTCTTACAATGTGTGATTCTTCCTTTATACTACATTATTTTGTTGAGGAGCTCTAGGAGTCTAGAAGTTATGTTATGTTCATATCTATTTTCATTGCAAAAATCATCAAATGCGAGATTATCAAATTTTCCACCATGATCACTTCTAATAGTTAAAATGGAGTATCATTTTTCCTTTTGAACCTTTTTGCAAAAATATTTGAAGGTTTTTACAGCTTCATCTTTAAGAATTAAGACAAGAACCCAAGTGAATATAGAAAAATTGTCAACAATGACGAAAGCATAGTGTTTTCCACCTAAACTAGCATTTTTTGATGATCCAAAAAGATCAATGTGAAGTAATTGAAGTGGTTTTGTAGTTGATGAGTGTAATTTGAGTTTAAATGATCTTTTTACTTGTTTACCAAATTGAAATGCATCATGAATTTTGTCTTTTTGGAACTTTAAATTTGGTAAACCTTTGAAAAAATAATTTTTGAATTTTTTTGAAAGAAGTCATGCTAACATTATCTAATCTCCTATGCCATAACCAAGTATCTTCTTTCAAATTCACTAAACAAATTTCATCATTTTCAAAATTGATATTTATGATATAAGCATTTTTGCTTCAACTTCCTATGAACAATACCTCTTTAGATGTAGCATCATTAATGAGACATTTAGAAGAATTGAATTTAATATGATAGCTTTATCATATAATTGATTAATACTAGGTAAATTATATTTGATGTCATTTACCAATAGTACATTTTCAATGGAAGGAGAGAGATGGATTAATTCCGATGATTTATTCAATAGTAAAGTTCTATCTCCTATAATGTGCTTTGAGCACCCACTATTTAAGAACTATTTGCTCTTCATCTTTTTTAGTACCTACAATAATAATCAGTTTTTGATCTTTGGTACCCACACAATGTTGGGTCCTTGGTAGTTAGTTTTAGTAGATTCTTGAGCCCACTCATTTTTACATTCAAATGGTAGCTTCTTTTTGCTTAAAAATTTGTAGGCAATATGTCCATCCTTATTGCAAAAGTTACAAATAGTTTTTGAGATAATTGTATTTGAGGCTTTGACAAATACATTTATGAGAGATTTTTGTTTCAAAAATGGTTTATATCCAATGCCTCCTTAATTTATCAAAAACACATTTTTGATCACCGAGTATTAAATCAAAAATCTTCTTCCCTTGATTGAATTTATAAATAATTTTTGTTAAGTCTTCAACCTTCTCTTTCAAAGAACAATTTTCTTTATACAATAAATCATAATCAACATCTTCCTTTTTAGTTTCTAAAATTTTCTCTATTTCACTTTTTAATAGTTTTTTTTAAGATTAGAATGATTAAAAGCGAGATTTTCAAATTCTTCCAAAATTTCATCATAGGAGGAAGATAAATCATCATATGAAATTTTTCAATAGAATTTACCTCATCATCAATTTTCATGAAGCATATGTTGGCGATCTCTTTTTGACTTTCATTTTCATCGCGATCGTCATCGTCACTTTCATCCCCATGTTGTTTGGAGTGTCTTTTTCTTGAAATGTTTCTTTTTGTTTGGACACTTGGTTTTCTTGTAATTGAGTTTATCGCAATCATAACAAATGATTTTCTTGCTTTTTTATTCACTTTTTTCCTCTTTCTTTTGAAATTTTTGATTGTTTCGAAAACCTTACCATTTTTTGACAAGAAGCATAAGATTATCAAACTCTTCATCACTTATGTGTCACTTTTAGTTCTCTTTTCAATTGCCGATTTGAGAGCAATTTGACGCTTAGGAGGCTCTTTTGATTCTTCTTTACTTTTCCTTGTCTTCTCCTTGGTTTTGGCGTTGTTGAGCTCGAATGTCATCAATGTTCCATAGAGTTCCTCCAAAAGATAAGAGTTGATATTTTCGGTGTTCTCTATCAACATTCTTAATGAGTTCCAATCTTCCGATAGTGATCTAAGCATTTTGCTTACAAGGTCACTGTTAATAAATTTACGATCAAAGCTCTTGAGGCCATTAACAATATCGGTGAAGTGATTAATCATGTCAACAATAGGTTCATCTTATTCCATGAAAAAAAATTCAAATTATTTAACCAAGAGATTAATCTTGGTTTCTTTTTCCTTATTAGTACCAACATGAGTGACTTCTAAAGCATGTCATATATCAAATGTGGAGTCACATGTGCTGATATGATTAAACTCATTTATATCTGAGGCACAATAAAGTAATTTTTTGACTCTAACATTCAAGAACAATAAAAAATGTTGATTTTACAAATGAAACTTCTCTCTTAATAAATGATATGATCACAATTAAGTATCAATTGAGAAATAAGATAATACTTTAATAGATAGCAATGAATGAAGTTTAAGCATTAGGTATGAAAACCTTGATGTGTAGAATGATTTTCAAAAGTTAATTTGATGGAAAGTTTTTCAAAAATATCTTGAATGCTCTTGAATGTTGTAATGAATGGCAAGTGAGTTGATTTTTATAGCGGTTGAAAAAGTCAAAGACTCTGTTGAACTGGACGATCATCCGGACATTGGGTACTGTTCTGGACGACTGATTTAACAGTTGTTTGTTAGAAGTCAGAATAGTCGAAAAATCAACCGTTGCAGATGAACTGGACGTTCGGTTCCCCATCCAGACTTCTGGATGGACTGAAATTTTCCGGCTCCTTTTGTTTGATTGTTTGAAATAATGTAGGCTTATACATGACACATTTACTCGAATTTTAAGGTAAGTAATGCTAGTAGGTTGAAAAATTAAATTGAAATTCTTGCTTTTAAAAAATAAACTTTGTGCAAATTTTTTACAAAGTAGATTTTTTTTCTTGCATAAAAATTCATTACTCGAGCTTCTAACGAGTCATTGTTAAATATTAAAGTATTTTACCTTTACAAATGAGCTCAAATATCTATTTCTAATATTTCCGATTGATTTGACGAGAGTGCTCGATTTGTTGCTTGATTTTCAATTGGCACAGTGCTCGATTTGTCTGCGTTAGTGAATGCTCAAATCTATCTTGACCTTTCTTGATAGTCAACTGCAAGTCGTTTGATAGCAATTGTTTTGTCTCCAATTTGATCAATATGTAACAATGAAGAATAGAATACAAATGTTAGAGATAAAATTACTATGTTTATTATAATCAAAATATAAGATCAACCATATGTCAACAAATCCAACCCGAAAACCAACTTGATCCTATTCGATCTGATTCTTTATATTGAAAAAATTATAAAAATATAGTATGGNTGATCCTATTCGATCTGATTCTTTATATTGTAAAAATTATAAAAATATAGTATGGAATTATTTGTGAGACTAAAAATATATAAAAATAGAGTATGAAATCAATTGTTATTCTTGAACTAAAAATATATTTTTTCTATTGGGATGTATTAAAATTATGAATTTGTAAAGTATTTATAAGATTATTTAAATTTTAATTTTGATTACCCATTAAAGGAAAGAAAAAGAAGCGCAAAAAATAAAAAAAATAAAAAATAAATAAATTTAACATGAGATAATTTTGATTTCTAGTGTTCAAAGATCTAGTGCAGCAAAAAGAGAAATTTGAAAGAATCGAACTCACTTTTGGTTCTCAAGGTAATATCGAGAACCGAAATGGAATCGATCGATTTTCGATGTACGGTCCCAAAATTTACCCATTCGTTAGAGGAACCGGATCGAACCGACCGATTCTATCTAGTTCTGGTCCGATCTAGGGAAAAATGCCCACCCCTACTTAATTTCAATGCACTCTGATACCATTATTTGGAATTTCATATTAAAAGATCAATATTGTATGAGCTATGAATAGTCCAAACTATTATTACGATAGTTATATTTTCTATTTGATGTGAAAGTTTACCATTAAAACTAAACAATCAAAAAGTCTAAATTCTTTAGTGGATGCATTATGAATTAGTTGAAAAATATAAAGGAATTAGTTGAAAAATATAAGGGCGTGGGAACTGATTAAGCAATAAAATAAAAGAATTGTCCATTGTGAGTTTTTTCCTATGATATAATTTTTATTTTTTAAAGTTTTTATAGCATTCATAATTTTGTCTTATTAATTGATTTTCTTGATTTGACATTAATGGTTTTCATTATGGACAAGAAACAGCTTAACAATTATTTAATTTCAATTACGATTAAGAACAAAGACGTGTTCCACCTACTTAAAATATTGAAAAACGTACACATTCAAATCAACTATTATTTCACAAAATAATAAATTTGTTTAACATAAGAACAAACAAAACGGTGGACAATTTAAATTCGACTTGTTCGTTGTTTTCCTTTCAAACAAAAAATGATGCAAATATTTGTTAAGGAAAGTCTCTAGAAAAGTTTAATCTATATGAATACATTCACTGCTACTCATAGCAATAACATTTATATTTCTAGGTGCATTTTTTGTTACAATCATGCTAGAATGTCAAGGAATTCTACCAGGCATTTTGCAAGGTTCACACTCACAAATAGTGATTGATAGTTGGACAAAAAACAATTTAAATACTATTAATCACAATCTGTTATCTCACCCCAGGCAATATATCCCATTCAAGGGGTTTTATCCTTTCTGTAAACATACAAATAGTATCGAGACATCCTTTTTCTTTCGATCGAGAAGCAAGCAAACAAATAAATAAGCGGTTCGATTTGGGTTCAAAGTAAAACCCGAAAGAGATGGTGTCAAAGGTGCCATAATCCGTGTGAAGAAATGTTTGTCCAAGAAATAGGTAGGAAAGGACGATGGGGGTGGGCATGGCGTCGCATTTCACGCCAATTCTCACTCTTCGTAATACGGACAAGCCCAATAAAATTGTTTAGTCAAATGCAACGCATGGAAATTTCCAGAGAAATGTGAAAAAGCCTTGAAATCATGAACTACGTTTTTATTTGTCATTATGAACACACTTGTCTAAATATTACTAGAAGGAAAATATAAATTTTAAAAATATGTATTGTTAGAAAATAATCCAATTTGCAATAACTTGATGATAAAACTTATACAACTTGTTATGAATGTTAAAGTCAAGAAAATATGACAAAATGAAAAAAAATCACATAAGAACACAATATTTAATGTGAAAATCCAAATCCAGGAAACCTACGTGCAAATACGAAGAATTCACTATGATCAATAGCAAAAATGTACAAAAAGATCTCCCAAGACTCTCAATCCATTTCAAAATATGCGAGTCTCTCTCTATAAACTAGATCCTCTCACTTTAATGTTATCTCAATATTGTACAATGTTTTGCTATATTACTTCAAGCCTAAACCATGTGAAGTATATATATGAATTCATTACAAGTGTTTTGATGAAATACAATTCAAGGAATGAATCAGAATCAAAGAATGACAGCCCGATAACTTTGCCGCTCAAGTGTCGGGACCATGGCGTCGACGCTGCATCTCGGGCCAAATTTCACTGTTTCTTCCGTTATGGGCGCATAGGCATCCTGAACTAAGCACTTAGGGCGCTAGTTTGTTATCCAACATCCCAAAATCAAGTATTCAATTATCCAAAATACTTTTACCAATCAAACTCTCAATTCTTGATGAATTTTGATATTTTTTTCAGCCAAAGTTCCAAACCAAGAAGACTTTTGTTACTTTTATCAATTACCAACGTAATCCTAATCCCAATAGGGTCATACTTCCATAATCTCCACATTGACACAAATTCAGATGTAAGGAATTATTCTTAAAGCAATTCTCCAAATAGAGTGCTTCAAACTCCACCTCTTCCACAATGCCCTTCCGGGCATACTCAGCAAATGTGAACAAAATTCAAGCCCTACTTACCAGCAGAACTACCTTGGGCCCCAAACCAGCTTGAATCATCCCGTTCACTACCAATTCCACCTAAGTTACCAAACCAGTTGAATTATCCCCACAAACAACCCAATCACTACTAGTTCCATCTGAGCTAGTGCTTATCAAACCATAAGCAACCATATTAGCCTCACCAAACATCTCCTTCGATGATAGTTTCATCAACCGGGATCGTAAAACCCTGCAATACATATGACATGGACTTCCTCTACCTCTTTATCACAACTTTCGCACCCTTACTAACTTTCAAAACTTCACATCTACCTATATATTTGTACCCATTTAAATCAAGAGTACTCAAGGAGATAATGTTTCTCTTTAAGTCTGGAACATGTCTCACATCATCAAGTGTCCCAACCGTTCCATCAAGTATCCGATTATGACATTTCCAATACTAGATATCTTACATGGTGAATTATTCTCGATTACCACGAAACCCCCTATAGCAGTTTCATATGTTATAAATCAATCTCTGTTTGGACAAATATGAAATGTATAAGGCGTTTCAAGAATCCAATCATTGTTAGGTTTGGAGTCACATTAGAAATAGCCAAGAGATCTACATTATTGTAGTCATTTTCTACAAGAATATTTTCACCAGAATTACCAAGTTTTCCCTTCTGATCTTAGCAACAAATTTATTCTTGTTTTGCCACTTCGTGCAATCATTCTTCGTGTTCCCTTTCTTCTTGCAATAATAACATACTATATCACTATTATTTGCCTTTGCCAAACCCTTCCATGACCACCCAAATCTCTCTCACATACAACAAAACTTTTTGCCTGGGCTTCCGATCCGACGTCCAACTGTTTTATCTTCTCTTTAGAATAAAGCGCATCATAAATCTCAGTGTGAAAGAATCTCAACTATACAAGATGATGTCCTCGAATGTGATATTTGAATTAGATAACGAACATAGCAAAATCAACCCTAAGTCTTTTTCACCGTACTTGACCTTCATGATTTCCAAATCAGCGATGATTTCCTTGAATACATATAGGTGATTTTCCAAAGTTCTACCTTCTAACAAGCAATGAGAATATAAACGCTGCTTTAGATGCAATTTGTTGGTTAGACTCCGAGTCAAGCATAACTACTCCAACTTCAACCATAATGCAGCGACAAATGATTGGGTTGGTACTATGGGTAGTACAAAAAAAACTTCATGTAGTGATTGGGTTGTTTCCCATATTGAACTGTTTAAGGATTTTCCAAGTAAAAAAACTTCATAAAACATAGTTATTATACCCAATTTCATCATTGACCCGGTCAAAAAATAAAACTGGAGGATCACTAATTCAATTATCAGCTGGTTCAATCGATGAGTCCTTATTGGGTCGAAAATCTAAACAAAATATTCTTTAAATTAAAATATAGGGTTGTGCTACACAACCATAGGGGGCACCAAGCATTTACCTAAAATATAATAGTCGAATAAATCTCATAGCATTTGTATCATATCATATTTCTGTACAAAATATATATTAATGATTACCTCTTTTGACTTTTATTTAGGAGAAATTGCAGTCGCGGTACCAAACTTTCATTTAGTTGTCAAATTTGCCCAACCCTTTCATTTGTACCACACACGGTACCAAATTTTTAAAAAATTTGCACTCGGAGTCCAAATTAACAAAACCCGTTAGTTGATCAAACATAAAAATCAGACCAATTGTTCACTAATTTTTAAAGGACAAAATGGTGATTTTACATTTTTTCATATAAAAAACTAAAATAAAAAAATTAAATAAAAAAACCCTATTATCTTCTCCCCCACCCCACCCCAACCCAACCCAACCCAATCCAACCCAACCCAAAACCAAAACCCCGCAAAATGCCAGCACCACCACACCTACCTTCATTACCGGCCTTTAGCCACCAATTTCCGGCGCCACCTCTCCAAAAATTGAACAAAAATCATCGGAGTCAGACTTTACTCCTCTATGCTCGGAGTCGCCGTTCCTGAGATTGAGCCGAGCTCAATTTGTCTGGATAGGATGGTTTAGAATTTCATCGAAGATAACGACAATCAATGAGGTCCTGTCGGTGTAAAATACGACTGTCATCGCTGCAATTGCTTCAATGGATACAACAATGACAGCTCTGATGACGAATTTGATTTCTTGGACTCCAATCCTCCGGACTTAGGGATGGCAAAAAAGTTCGCCAATTCGGACGGCTCGAGACTCATGCAGAGTCTCATTTTTTGACCGGGCTTTGCTCGGCTCGGTTCGGGCCCAAAAAGCTCGGCACAAAAAAACTCGAGTCGAGCCCGAGCTTTTTTCTTTAATTTATAGTACGTATAAACCGCACAAATTTTAAATTTTTTAAGTAAAAAATGTAGATTTGACATTAAAAAAAAAAAAAAATCAAGCCAGCCCGGGCTCGGCTCGGC
>CAIGRH010077674.1:0-10184 GCA_903798295.1 Fraxinus nigra
GGTGTGTTTGAGCCACATTATGTTGGAAGAATTTATTCTGAAATAGTAGATTGATAGAGAATGTGTGATTGAAAAAGAAAGAAAAGTTATTTATGTGATGGAAAATATTATTTTATTGAAAAATGTGTGATTGAAAATATGTAGAAGAGTGAGAATGAAAATTTTAATGTGTATCAAACATGGGCATAGTAAGAATTTAAATGAGCATATATGATATTTAAGATGTGTACTTGTTGTTTTAAGATAATAACAACTTTATGCTAATTATAAAAATTGTACTTTTTGCACGGAAAAAGTTGTTTGTCTTGGTTATCTTGTTAGTGCAAAAGGTATTGAAGGGAGTGAGAAGAAAATCAAAGCTATCAAGGAGTGGAAAACACATTAAAGCATAACTGAGTTAAGAGTTTTCATGGTTTAGCTTGCTTTTATAGGCATTTTGTTAAAGGTTTTAGCACACTTGCCACACCACTCACGAAGATTATAAAAAAAAGTGTAGAACTTTATTGGGGCGTTGAACAAGAACGTTCTTTTAATACTATAAAGGATAGGTTGTGTATAGCACCGATTTTATTACTACCTAACTTTAACAATACTTTTGAGATTGAATGTGATGCCTCGGTAATAGGTATTGGAGCTATCTTAATGTAGGAAGAAATACCAATAGCTTACTTTAGTAGAAAGCTAAGTGGAGCAGCTCTCAATTACCCTACATATGACAAAGAGTTGTGCACTTGTTCGAGCTTTGGAGACAAGCAGCACTACCTATGGCCAAAAGAGTTCGTGATTCACACCGATCATGAGTCCTTGAATATTTAATGAGTCAAGGTAAACTAAACAAGAGGCATGCGAGGTGAACTGAGTTTATCGAAATATTTCCATATGTTATTTCGGTACAAACAAGATAAAGAAAATGTGGTGACGGACACATTATCAAGGAGATATGTACTTTTTACTTCTTTAGGTGCTAAATTGTTAGGATTTGAATATGTTAATGACATGTATACTAATGATCAAGACTTTTCTAATATATATGAATCAGTGACAAAGGTGTTATAGATAGATTCTTTAGGCAAGAAGAATAATTATTTCGGAAGAATAAGTTATGTGTACCTATGTATTAAATGAGAGAATTGTTAGTATGTGAAGCACATAGTGGAAGTTTAATGGGTCGCTTTGGGATTAAGATGACTTTGGATATGTTAAATGAACACTTCTATTGGTATAGGATGAAAGTTGATGTTAATCGGATTTGTAGTAGATGCATCACTTGTAAAAAGACTAAATCTATGGTTTTACATTAAGGTTTGTATACGCCATTACTCGTTCCTAGTGAGCTTTGGGTTGATGTGTCTATGAACTTTGTTTTGGGTTTACCTAGGACTAAGAAATGAAGAGATTATATATTTGTAGTGGTAGATAGATTTAGTAAGATGGCTCATTTTGTTCCATGTCATAAAATTGATGATTCACTAATATTGCGAGTTTATTCTTTAAGGAAGTAGTGCACTTAGATGGGGTACATAGGAATATTATATCGGATAGGGATGTTAAGTTCTTTAGTCATTTTTGGAAGGTTAATCATTTTTGGAAGTTCCTTAGTCATTTTTGGGATGTTAAATGAACACTTCTATTGGTATAAGATGAAAGTTGATGTTAATCGGGTTTGTGGTAGATGCATCACTTGTAAAAAGACTAAATCTATGGTTTTACATTAAGGTTTGTATACGCCATTACCCGTTCCTAGTGATCTTTGGGTTGATGTGTCTATGGACTTTGTTTTGGGTTTACCTTGGACTAAGAAAGAAAGAGATTATATATTTGTGGTGGTAGATAGATTTAGTAAGATGACTCATTTTGTTCCATGTCATAAAACTGTTGATGCACTAATATTGCGGGTTTATTCTTTAAGGAAGTAGTGCACTTACATAGGGTACCTAGGAGTATTGTATCGGAGAGGAATGTTAAGTTCCTTAGTCATTTTTGGAAGGTTTTGTAGGGTAAGTTAGGAACTAAGTTATTATTCTCTACAACTTGTCACCCACAAACATATGGATCAAATTGAGGTTGTTAATAGGATTATGTATGATTATTGCGCACTATAATCAATAAGAGCTTGAAGATTTGGGATGATTGCTTGTCATTCATATAATTTGCATATAATAGGGTCACACATTCTACTACTTCTTATACTCTATTTGAAATTGTTTATGATTTTAATCCACTAACACCTTTGGATTTAATTCACTTATCTGTTGATGAGAGAAGTAGCTTAGATGGAAAGAAGAATGTCAAGTTGGTAAGATCTTTCCATGAGAAGATACGGTGCCAAATTGAGAAGAAAAATGAGTATTATACTTCTCAAGCAAATAAGGGACGAAAGCACATTACATTTGAACCAGAAGATTAGGTTTGGGTGCATATGAGAAATGAGCATTTTCCGGCTCAAATAAAGTCAAAGTTGAAATCGAGAGGCGATGGACCATTCCAAGTGTTTGAAAAGATCGATGATAATGCCTATAAGTTGGACCTTCTATGTGAGTATATTATTTCTACTACTTTCAGTGTTTCTAATTTTTCCTTGTTTGATACAGGTGGAGATTCATGATGAATCCATTTTAAGAGTTAGATGATGATGAGATCCATGGTACGAGAACTAGCGAGAGCAAGGATCCGTTGATTGTGAAAGAATGACCAATGACTAGGTCACGAGCAAAGAATGTTAAAAAATCTATGGGATTACTTGTTCAAGTTACGGTGGATAAAACATTGACCGCAACAAGCAAAAAGACAAGTTCCATATTAGATATGGAAGATGAAATAAGATGGATTAACTTGATTCGATCAGCGGATGAGGGGCCTAAAGTGAAGACCTGTGCGACCTCATAAGGTAAATAAGCTTGCGGCCACATATCCCCTTATCGAAACTCAATCGAAGGCTATCAACTGGTCTATGCGACCGCATGAGAGAAGCCTATGTGGCCACATAGTACAATTCTAGATGTGTTCCAAGTTTCGCCCAGAATTCTATTTTTGTTAAAACTCTTGTATGATATCTTTTAATGTTTACTTTCATTTTTAATTAAGTTTTATGGGTTCCATATAAATATGATTTATTCCATTCATTGTAAAAACAATTCAAGTTGAGAGATATTATTACAAGACATATTGTTTTCTTCTCGTTCTTCATCAAATTAATGTCGAACTTATTAAGAATTAAATTATTGTGGCGCTTTGTAAATTCAAGGTAGGGTTCATAAATTTTGTGATCTCGGGTCAATATATTGTTCATCATTGTCTTGGTTCTGGTTCAATAATTCATTGAGTCGAGCTTTTCNTGATATCTTTTAATGTTTACTTTCATTTTTAATTAAGTTTTATGGGTTCCATATAAATATGATTTATTCCATTCATTGTAAAAACAATTCAAGTTGAGAGATATTATTACAAGACATATTGTTTTCTTCTCGTTCTTCATCAAATTAATGTCGAACTTATTAAGAATTAAATTATTGTGGCGTTCAACAATTCAAGTAAGGTTCATAAATTTTGTGATCACGCAGTCAAGCTATTGTTGCAATTATCTTGGTTCTTTGGTACAATGATTTATTAGATCGAGCTTTCTTTCAAACGTTGATTCTTGGCTTTCTTAAGTTTGATATAATATGTCGTGTGTTTTGTAACTTCAATTGCTACGTGGGTTCACAAAAATCCAAACAATAAAACTTAGTCCATGTTAAATATATGATAAAAAGGAAAATATTTTATACAATACATTGCAAATAGAAGATAATAATGAAAAAAAATACAAGAGAGAAGATAAAACCCTCTTTAGAATTGGATTCTTGATGGCTTGATCTTGATTTTCCCCAACTATTTCTCCAAATGTTTTCTTCTCATGCTCTTGATCTTTTCCCCTAAAAATTACAAATAAAAGAAAAAGAAAAAGAAAGGAAAAGAAAAAGGGAAGAAGAAGAATGGAAGAAGAATCTCCAATCTACTGCCATTTTTTAGGGTTTTGAAACCTAGAGAAATTTGCAGTGAAGTCCCCAAGTTTTGGCAAAAAAAAAAGTAAATAGACCCCAGCAGAAAGCAGTGCGTGCACGGGCATTGTACCTTGCTCTCGGATTAGTTTTTAAGCCTCTCGCGCACACGTCTTTTCTCCTTTCACGTCGTCTAGTTTAGGCCTCCATTATTTGCATGCCTAGTCTCTCATCTTTGATCTTGTACAATCTGTTTCTCAAATTTTGACTTTCATTTCAATCATGCTCTCAAAAAATTGGTGTCCAAGGTCCTTAAACTTTCTGCACTTGTGCATTTTGGTTACCAAATTCACAATTTTGCACGATTTTGGTCATTTTCTCTTCTTTTTTGCATTGTTATATTTTTTTAGGTGATTTTACCTACAAAAACAATAATTACATATTTGTAAGTAGAAATTCGCTCATTTAATTAATACTTAAGTTCATTTAGATATTAAATAAGTGTTATGAGTGTGCTATGAAGATCTCAATCGAGTTGGAATGTCTTAGTGCATCTAGTGATTCCTTCCACTAGCTACGTATAGCCCTGTTGGTTTTTTTTTTCTTTTTTCGTCTTCCAATAAAATCATGCCATATGTTTTCTGTCAAAAGAATTGTAAAAGAAAAAATGTACTTATAGCATTGTCCAAAGTTTTTTAGCTCTGTATTAGGTGAGTGATGGAACTTCTTCGTGTGAGGCCGAACTTTTCCAAGGCGTATTTTCTTATGCATAGTCAAGCTAGAGTGAAACAAGAAATCAGAGCGTTGAGGCACGAAGTCTTTAGGATTTGAAGCTGGTACATGCTGCACTGGTCCATGTTTAGGATATCCTAAGTCTTCGCCATTTTCTAGCTTAATTTAGAGTTCTACCGTCCAATTCCACATGTCCATACTCAATTTATTAAAAAAATAAGCATATATACTTTGTTATTGCTAATTTACAGCCCACTTGAACCAATCAACTTTGTTAAACCAAAAGATATGGCCATGGCCAACCAACCACCAATCAAAGCCCTTATGGAGGACCTTGCCGCAGGTGCCCTCCCTAATGCCGCCCCTAACCACGCAAACACCACCAAAGCAAGGCTGACGGCGGCGGCCACCACCCACATCCTCTCCTTGTACTCTCTTATGAAGGAGGCAGCCAATAGTGGCACCATTGCACCCGCAGAAAATGTTAGGGCTGACGCAGCAGCTGCTTGTATTGGATTAGGCAAACCCTCTTTCTCTCCTTTTGTACTTTCTATACCAACTGCTCTTTCCTTTTCTCTCTTCGTTTGAGCCATTTCAACGTCGAGTTGCGAGTAAACTGACACGAATTCGCCTATGGCCATGGAACATGCCCCGGCAACTAATCCCGCAAACCCTGTCGATGGAAAATTCATCACCACACTTTAATAAATGGATCAACGAAAATAAAATCAAATAGAAGAGAAAAAAAATTCTGCTAAATTTCCTTATTTGAGTCAAATATATACCCAATACCTGTTAGGATCATGACCTTTATGTCTTGTTTTACCGCTCCAACACCCATCATTAATGATGCTGTCGAAACTAGCCCATCGTTGGCGCCAAGAACCGCAGCACGGAGCCATTGGGATCGTTTAGAGTAGTCAAATTCCTTTTCTTCTTGCTCAAGGCTCATTTGTCTCTCCGTGTCATTGACAGGAGGGAAAGAAAATTTGGTTTCTTGATTAGAAGCCATGAAATGGCATGAAAACTTAGTAATCAAGAAATGTAGAGAGGATTAGAATGCAAATGAATGTGATGGAAAACGCCTTGTTCTTAAGTATTTATAAAGCAGAAATTTTGATTTTAGTGGAGACAAAATGTAAGGTTTGGGCACCACCATTGTCAAGTTTCGCGCCTTAAAGAAACTAAACTTGCTTGGTGTTTGGGAAAATCAACATTTCTATGAAGTGATTTCACATTCTTGATCTTGGAACATTGATGTAACTGTTAGAAATATTATTAGTTGCAATACAGTAAAGTGCAGAAATAAAACTTATCGAGTGATTGAGTTTCGTAACTGCACGATATTCTAAAGCGAAATTATCTGTCGATAACTATTGCGACATATGTGGACAATCACCTCCATGATACAACGATCAAATAAATCAATTGTGCAACAATCACAAATAATTTTTAGAGCTCTCAAGTGTACTCCAAAAAATATGTAAAATTGAGTATAATTTTTTTTACTGAATAAGAAGATATAATTTCGTTTTTTTTCTGCTGCCCAAATGTGTGTTCATATAGGAAAAAAATGATGTAACTGCCTCCACCATGATCAAGTATTATTTGCAAGTTTTATGCCTGGTGGCAATGGATTATTAATACTGGACAGTTAAAAACGATCATATTCTATTGACTAGTTGACCTATTAAATAAAAAATAATAATTATTATTATCAACAAAGTCCAAAGCCCAATCAAAGACCTTTTAATATAATGCGTGAGGTGTGGCTCGAACCTCCGACCTCCTACACAAAATTCACACTTTTCACCAATTGGGCACTTCATCTGAATTAATTATTTCTTTCATATATTATATTTATTTTATAAATATCTAAGAGTAACTGTTGAACCACTTCATTTTAAAGTATGTAGGAACTGATGGGATGAACATTTTTTTTTCTTCCATACTTGCAATTTCATTATTGAATTAGTAGCGTGGGAAGCAAGACCTCTGTTTTTTCTGATCGTCCAAAGATTTTATTTTCTATAGAGATTTACATTTTATATCTTCGACACGCCCTCGATAGCATTCCGAATTCATTTTTTTCGTAAACATTCGATGTTTCAAATTTTCTTAATTATATAGGTAACGTAAGACATCCAAATTTATGATCTTTGTTTAGCCTAATACTATTATGAAATATTTCAGCTAACACATACTGGATCTAATTAATGTATATCTTCAACAGTATCAAGTAATATTCGATAGATTTTTATTTTTATTTTTTGGTTTAACTGAAGAATATTTCTTGATAGTGGGAAGTCTGTAAACTATCTGTATAATTCAACGTTAGTCCGCATAATCAAACGTGGATTGCTGAAGAGGAAAACACTATAGGGAAGATGAGCATTAAGAGTGGGAAAAAAAATAGTAATTGTAAATTGAATGGAGTGTGGATTCCACACTAATGCCACCAACTTTGGTTATCTTATTGCAATCCAAATGTAATTTCGCTCAAATTAATGGTACCAATAGAGAAAAATTAAAGAGAGTGGATTTGTCTCTTTCACGTCAATAGTATAGTCCAATTCAAATAAGACTCTATCTCGAGACTTTGATATAAATAGTTAATTTCACAAACCTTTTGGGTATGACACAAATCATGCACCAAACACAAGCTCGAGAAAGTTCCCCGCATACAATTTTCTCTATGGTTTTACGTTTAGTTACTAACTTGAGCATAAGAGTGTACACAAAAATTTTGTTACCTATTTTCTAGGTGATTTTGGATGTTTTTTAAGTTAGTTAATGTTTGGTAAAAAATGATTTGTAGGTAAGTTATGGATCTTACAGAATGTGTGAATAAAAAGTTATGAAATATACGAAATATGTAGATAAAAAATATGTTTGACCAACTTACTAATTTGAAAAACTAAGAAAAACAAGCAATTATCTTTTAAGACAATTGAAGTCGACACATAGAGGTTTACCACAATTTGCAAGTGATCGTTGTAGCAAGAGCCTTAAAATACATACATATATAGCCTATGAAAAGTTGGATCGCAAGCACTAAATATTGAATGCATAATTTCAAGCACTTGAGTCGTGTTTATTATCTTCAGAATATAGATTAAGCACATGTTTGGTTCAGATAAAAAAATTGATAAATATATAAGTTAAAATCAACCATAAATTTTAATCTTACATTTCATGGGCCCGCAATTTTTTTATCAACTTTTTAACTATATTTTCATTAACTTTTATCATAATCTACTAAAAATATAATTTTTTATCAAAAATAAGCATGGGCTAAGATGTATAAGGCCAAATATAAAAAGTCGACATTGGGCGTAGCATAATATTTTCTACGTACAATCTAATAGATTGAAGGTTTTATAGAGTTGTTGAGTTGGAGCATGTCTCGATATAGAAAAATTGCAAGTTAGGAAAAAAAGTGGGAGGTTGAATGTTCACATCGGGTTTAAGCCATGCACACATATAAACCACTCTGGATGTCTAGTTTATGCACTTTCTAAGTATCACGATTGAGTTAAGCCAAATCAAGCAAAAAAAAAAACAAATTATCAGTATTCAACCTTTAAAATTCAGAAAAAAGTACATTCTCTAGCCTTTTATTATAAAATTTCAAATTCAATCTTTGAAATTACATTGTCCTTTATGAAAATATGCGTCTTTTGACTCTTTTCAAACTTGTTGACAGTGACCCATGTTGAGAGGCAAAATTCAGTTTCACAAGATTTGGACTTCATCGATGGTTAGGGACTTAATGTACAACTTTATTGAACCATTTTAGGAATTAATTGTTTCCAAAGTCATTAGGTTTACTGAAAGTTATAAAATAAGTAGTTGAGATTAAGATTCACCGTTCGAATTGAATATCAAGATTGTTGTGAAACAAATAAGATATCAGAATCGCTCTGATATCACTTGTTCTGAAACAAACTACTCGATTTAGATGTTAAAGTTATATGGCAAATAAAGAAGTATTAGATCAAACAAAAAGAATAATAAAAATAAGAAATATGGTTGGAGGAATTAAGAGATTTTATTGACTCAACAATAATGGAGAATAGAAAAAATTACAATGGATCATATAATTCTAATAATCTATTTTCACGCACTTATAAATTATATAGAAGAGTCTAATATTTATAAAGAATATGTAGGGGACATGCAAACCCTCTTAGTAGAATTATTGATAAAGTAAAATGTCAAAGAATCGAGTCCAAAACAAAAAAAGAGAGAAAAACGAGGAAAATCGAAAACAGGTCAGGTTGGCGCCACGACGCCACATCCGAGCGCCCCAGCGTCGGGACCTGCGCAGCCTAATTTTTTATCATTATAATTATTTCAAATTGTTTTCTCCATCTCAAACTCTTCTTCAAGTCCAATACCAAATTTTCAACTCTCAATGGACTTCCAAAATAGAATTTCATCTTGATATAAGACTCTAATAGCATTCTAAACATAAATTCTCCTTGACGTGTATTTCAATTAAATTCTTCAACATTTCAAATAAGGAATTCGGGTTACATCCAAATTCTAACAATCTCCACCTTGACACGAATTGCACCAAAGAATGAAATGACTTCTTCAACGATAACCAAAAAATTAATTTCTTTAACAAAACACAATACTCCACCTCTTCCAATGAATCAAAACACTACTCTTGTAGAATTACTCAAATTTCCAAAAAAAAAAAACATAATGATTTTATAATTTACCAAAATGGATTGTAACACACCCAAAGTAGAATCAAACTCAAATGCTTTTAAGGAAGACATCTTACTAGATCGTATACATTTTACTCCACTTAAAGTATACTCAATAAAATCAACATCCACATACCCTTTTCCACTGAGTACGTCCCTATCAATTGACTACAATGGCATTGTAAGTGATGATGGAAAAGCGATATTATCCATATCTCCTGAACTCCACTGAGCAGTATTCTTCAAATCCAACCATTTTATAAACTTCTAAAGATATTGTACCAAACTGAATATCCTCTACGGTTCTGAATATGTGATGATTGACTCTTATAGATTCTGCACGACCCTACAAGATGTATAATTGAGACATTTTTCGTCCCTCCAATAATACATAGGNTTTTACTCCACTTAAAGTATACTCAATAAAATCAACATCCACATACCCTTTTCCACTGAGTACGTCCCTATCAATTGACTACAATGGCATTGTAAGTGATGATGGAAAAGCGATATTATCCATATCTCCTGAACTCCACTGAGCAGTATTCTTCAAATCCAACCATTTTATAAACTTCTAAAGATATTGTACCAAACTGAATATCCTCTACGGTTCTGAATATGTGATGATTGACTCTTATAGATTCTGCACGACCCTACAAGATGTATAATTGAGACATTTTTCGTCCCTCCAATAATACATAGGCACCCTTACAAACCTTCAATGCTCCACCTCCACCAAAGAACTCATAACCTT
>CAIGRH010077742.1:0-19773 GCA_903798295.1 Fraxinus nigra
TTTTGGTAATTACATTGTAGCAAAATGACATTTGGTGTAATTTCCTCTTTAATATATTATAGATAATGTTCTACCCATTTTCTTACAAGTACATTGACTCTTTCATAGTCAACAATGACTTTTAAACATTTGAAATAACTCTTATAACTACTAAATGCATATTAAAATTAGATACAAGTAACTTATTTTGACACTAACATTAGAGTTACTTTTAGTAAAGAACATAGAAGGTTACTTTACTTTTAAGTTATTAAGTCAATTTTAAAAATACAAATATATTTTTAAATCGAACTTAAAAATAAGCTAGTTGCCTATTTTGATTGTAACATAGGAGTTACTATTGAAAAAGTAACTTTTACTTATAAGTAAATTTAAATAATATTTTTTATTAATCAAAATTAAAAAGCAATATTTTTTATTTTTTATTTTTTTTTTTGCGCAATGTAAGAGTTATATTTTTAACTAAAAAGGTAAGTTTTAAAATTTTTTATTAATTAAAATTAGAAATAAGTTACTCAATTTGATAGTAATTTAGGGGTATTTCAGTAAATTAATGTTTAGTTGTATTAAATAAGTAAGTTTTAATATAAATAACTTCTTTAAAATTCAAATTGAAAATAAATAAGTTGCTTATCTTAATAATAACGTAATAATAACTTTTTTTACTTATAGGTAAATAAATTATTCCTATATGTTTTTAGATTAAAAAAAAATTACTCAAGAGTGAACAATAGAATTTTAAAATAAACAATCGTTTTTGTTAGATCTTAAAGTTGTTGACAGTCTTTTGACAAAACTATTATTGTAAAAGAGATTTTAAAAGTCAAAGTGTCAAGTGGTAAATTAGAAGTCTTAGGATTTGAGTATGGAACAAAGAGAAAAGAGTCACCACAATTTCGCTAGCATGTCGCCCAATTGATACTCGAGCGGTAAAAACAGAAGTTGCATCGGTCGCCGTCACTTGGACTTTGCTCGAGTAACACACCATTGCTCACATGTTGTTGAGCTATCGCTCGAGTGAAGGTGTATCCTAGGAAAACCTAATTTACTGTCAAGGATTTTATCCAACCCATACCACCCAAAATCTCTACACTATATATATATATATATATACTCCTCCATTCGAAAAAGGAGAGTTGAACATTGAGTGAAACAAGTGATTATTTCATACAAATCATTCTATTAGTTCAATATTCGTTTTGATTTATTCATAGCATTGAAAAACATCAATTTCACATAAACCACTTACTTCCATAACAGCTGTCAGAGTTCTAAGATCAAGGAAGGTGACCGAAGTCTCGATTGTTGGAGAACGAGATGTTTTCGTTGATCCACGAGAGATAGACGAATTCAGAAGGTCGGGAATTGGTGTAGGAGCACGCAATCCAGGAGGCTTTGATAATTACAGTTAGGAGGTTAGAAAGTACTAAAGTTAGTCGAGTCTGACAGTACTGTAAGTTGATTCATTTATAGTGAATTTTTACTGACTTGGGCACAGAGTTTTTACCCAGTTACAAGTTTTCTCCGTCGACAATTTTCAAGTGTTATTTATTTTTTAATAATTTATTGCGGCAATTCAACATAGGATAGTAGTGCATGTGAATTCGTTTGGATTAATTAATAATTGTGGCTTGTTGTATTAATTAATTGATAAATTTAAATTCCGCATAAACACATATTCACCCCCTCTAGGTGTTAGTTGGGTCGAACTAGTAACTTTCAAATTGTATCGGAGCCTCATTTTGATTCCTGATCCATATTTAATCTAGATGAGTTACTCTCTTTATGTGCCTCCGTTTTTTTTATGGAAGCAATTATGCACATTGGAAGGTTAGAATGGGAGCATTCATTAAGTCTCTAGATGAGCGGATTTAGATTAGTGTACAAAATGGTTGGACCGCTCATTCATCTACTGTTTCAGGTGTAGTTACCCCACGGACATTTTTCTTTGGACCAAGGATGAACTAGATAAGTGCAATTGGAATAGTAAAGGGGCTTCATACCCTGTTTATGGTGGTGTCTAGTAAAGAGTTTAGGAGAATATCAATATGTGAAATCACAAAAGAAGTTTCGGATATTTTAGATATCACACACGAGGGAATCAAAACTATTAAAAATTCCAAGATGTAGATGTTAACCACTAGGTTTGAAGAAATTAGAATAAAGGACGATGAATCGTTAGATGAACTCTATATGAAGCTGAATAATATAGTAAACTCTAGTTTCAATCTAGGTGAAAAAATCTCTGATTTTAAAATTGTTCGAAAATTCCTTAGATCTTCACCTGAGAAGTTTAGAGGCAAGATTACTGCGATTGAAGAGAGCAAAGACTTAGATATATTTAAGATAGAAAAACTTGTAGGATCCCTTCAAACTTATGAACTCGCCATATCTCAATCTAAGAAGAACAAATATATAGCCTTGAACATTGTTAGTGAAGAAAAGTATGATTCATATGATTTGGAATCACTTAATGATGAGGAAATAGCCCACTTTGTTAAGAATTTCCAAAAAAAAAAATGTTTAGAAATAAGAAGAAGACTAAAGAGAGATATAGATGTGATTCCAGTAAGTTTAGAAAGAAATCTAAATCTGTGAGATATCATAAGTGTCAATATTTTGGACGCTATAGAAGTAAGTGCCCTAATGATAAGAGAAATTAGGGTAAAGCTATTAATGCAACTCTCATTGATGACAAGTTTTGCTCGGATAATCAAAGTAAGATGTCTACACATGAGGAGAGTGGAAAGTTTATGGCCTTCACTACTAGGATTAATATTGAAGAAGTAGATAGTGGTGAGCAAACTAATGAAGATTCTGAAAATAAGGATGAGATTCTTGAGGCTTATCAAAAGTGAGTCTTAAAATAAAGAAGGCCTATAAAGTTGTATTAAAGAAGGTTAATGAATTTAAGATAGAGAGAGAAACTCATAGCTAACATTTATGATTCTACCAAAAATCTGAGTGAGTTAAGACTTGTCAATGAGAACCTAGAAGCTAAGGTTAAAACCTTAACAAGTGATCTAGAAAAATCCAAAAGTCAAATTCATACCTTCTTGAGTGGTTATCAGAAACTTGATAATTTGTTAGGGATGAACAAGTCAGCTGGAAATAGGCAGGATTTAGGATATGTTCAAACTGATAACAATACTGCTAGTGCATCCAAGACCACATTTGTCCCAACCATCAACAAACTTGGGAATGTTGCAAATCCTGAACCCCAAGGGCAAAAGTGTTTTAGGATCAAAACTTTCTAGACAACATAGGACCAATCGACCTATAAATCAATATCAATCATCACATAGTTTTGAACATATATTTATTCTCACATGTTACTATTGTGGTGCACTGGGACACACAAGGCCTAGGTAACATAAATTCCTGAATAAAAATAGAAATCAGAATTTTACTAGAGTTAGAAATCAGGATTTTAATGGTCGAATTGATTTCTTCACTAATCAAATGAGTCATTGACCAACTTAATGATACCGTTAAATCGAAATCAGTCTTCTATTAGATAGGTTTGGGTGAAAAAGAGTAATTTTGAAAATTTTGAAATTGATCACAGATCTCTTAAAAGTAAGATTGTTTGTATACCAAATTGATTATGTACTTTTGATACATGCTTATACTTTTTAATTGATTCATTCATTATTGTATGCATCTTTTTTTTTCTTTTTTTTTTTTAAATTTTTAGGTAGTTTGATTTTTTATATATATAAAAAATTGAAAAATAAAAAAAATGGTTGAAAATTATTTATTATAGCATGATGTATGATTTACTTAAGCATGTATGTTGTGACCAAGTATAAGTTTAATTAATGTGATGTAGCATATTTTCCATTACATTGTTTAGGTTTATGTGGAGTACTTAATGTATGTTTCTTTATGTACCATCTGCATGCACTCACTATGATCTTATGAGTAAGTATTGATCGCATAAGTGAGATTTGAGATGGGCGTTATTTGTTGATAAGGTGACCTTGAATATGGATTGACATTAATTTAGTAGACATAAACTCGAGTATATCCTCTTAAATAAAATAAAAATGTTTCATCTTATACTTTTTTCGAAACTTATTTGACTCGAGTAATTAAGTTTGAGGGATTTCTCATAACCTGATACCTTTTGGTCAACTGACTTGGAGTCATCAGCTTCACTACAATGGTCATCTTAGTCGCTTAATGGAGAATAGTTTGCACATAAGATGTGAAAAATTGAAGAAAATGAGGAGCGTAAAAAGAAAATTATTAATTGTGTGAATATATATATATATATATATATATATATACACACTCGAAGTCATGGGGAAAAAATAATAATTTTTCGTGAAAAATGAGTTTTATTTAAAGGTCCTAATATGCATTATTGGTTTGACTTTCATTAGTAGAAGAATAAACTTCTTTAACAATGATATTTAACATGTCCTTTCTCACAAATATAAGATTTGGAGTCTTGATCACGATGAATTAATGACACTTAACACACATGAGTCACTTATACAATTTACTCCATTTAGATTTGAACTGGGTATGTGAGAATGTTTACCGATCATTGATTATGCTTGTGCATGCTATCAACTGCATCTTTGAATATATTGTTGTTACCTTTGTCATTTGTGACAAAAAGTGGGAAGGTGATGAATGCATTTTAAGTTTTAGTTTATTTTATAGTAAAGAGAAGATTTTTTTAAAATGTAAGATGATATTTGAATGTATAGCTATATTAAGTTTTGATATTTAGTGATCTCAATGTTTGGGTTTGGTGTGGTGGCTTACATTAATATTACCTCTTAATTTAGTTGGTATGTTGTTGAATTTATGAATAATTNTGCATGCTATCAACTGCATCTTTGAATATATTGTTGTTACCTTTGTCATTTGTGACAAAAAGTGGGAAGGTGATGAATGCATTTTAAGTTTTAGTTTATTTTATAGTAAAGAGAAGATTTTTTTAAAATGTAAGATGATATTTGAATGTATAGCTATATTAAGTTTTGATATTTAGTGATATCAATGTTTGGTTTTGATGTGTTGACTTATATTGATATTGCATCTTAATTTAGCTGGTATGTTGTTTAATTTATGAATAACTGTCTCAAATGCTTTTATTCCTGTTACTGTTTCACGTGCTTTTGCACTTAGTATTTGAGTTGCTTTTTTAGGAAACAGGTTGGACATAGAAAAAGCAAGTTTCGGCCGAGTCAGTTGGTTTTGGGTAAATTAAATTGAATTTATTTGATTTGTAATATGTGTTTTGTCACAGAATGCTAAAAGGGGAGTTTGTTAGGTTCTAAAGTTGTTGACAATCTTTTGACAAAATCATTGTTGTAAAAGAGTTTTTAAAAGTTAAAGCGTCAAGCGATAAGTTAGAAGTCTTAGGGTTTGAGTATGGAACGAGGAGAAAATAGTCGCCATAATTTCGCTAGCCTATCGCCCAGCTAATGCTCAAGTGGTAAAAACAGAAGTTGTGTCAACCGCCTGTCGCCTATCGCCTGGACTTCATTCGAGCGACACACTGTCGCTTGCTTGTCGTTAAGCTGTCGCTCGAGCCGCAATGTATTCCGAGAAAACCTAATTCGCATTTTTCAAGGATTTTATCCTACCCATGCTACTTAAAACCTCTACACTATATATATCCACGCCTCCATTCGAAAAAGAAAGGCTAAACATTGGAAGAAACAAATGATTACTTCATACAAATCATTCTATTAGTTCAATCTTCATTTTGATTTATTCATAACATTAAAAAACATCAATTTCACATAAAACAAACACCAAACCACTTACTTCCATAACAGTTGTCATAATTCTGAAAATCAAGGAAGGTGACCTGAGTTCCAGTTGTTGGAGAACGAGTTCTCATTGATCCACGGGAGATATATGAATTCAAAAGGTCCGGAGTTGGTGTAAGAGCACGCAATCCAGGAGTGTTTTGGTAATTGCAGTCAGGAGATCAGAAAGTACTAGAGTTAGTCAAGTATGATAGTACTGTAAGTTGATTTTTACTGGCTTGGGCTCGGAGTTTTTACGTAGTCATGGGTTTTCTCCATTAACAATTTTAAGTGTTATTTATTTTTCAATAATTTATTATCTGCATCAATTTAACATATGATAGTAGTGCATGTAAATTCATCTGGATTAATTAATAACTATGACTTGTTGCATTTATTAATCGATAAATTTAAATTTCGCATAAACACCTATTCTTCCCCCTCTAGGTGTTGGTTGGATCAAACTAGTAACTTTCAATTTTTATTAACAAAAGTTAAAAAGAATCAAGTTACTTATTTTGACAACCATAAGAGTTACTTTTTAAAAGTACTTTTTACCGAAAAATAAGAGAAAATTAAACAAAAAGTAACTTAAATACCTTTAATTTTAGCCAAAAATAAGAATTTTATATTTAAATTATTAGCACAAAATGTCCATACAATCTTTAGTGTACAAGACGTCTCTGCATTTCAATTTTTGCATTTTCACTCTTGTTTCAATGTTTCATTGTGGAAAACGTACTTCCATCCAACTGCTGTGAATTTTACCATTAAATGTACACCAGAATCTCTTTCAATTTGAAACTCGAAGGGTAAAATAGTCTGGCCACTACAAAAACCTCTTCCTCCCAATAACAGTCACGTTCATCTTCCATCTTCTCTACTCTCACGTCCCCGCACGCACCCATTTTCTTCATCCTCTTCTCTTATAATCTAAAGACTCTCCCCTCGTAGCGGGCTATTCTCCGCACACAATGGAGGGTAAACTGAGAGAAGGTATTTTTACTGTGGGTCTGATATTTTTGATTTTACAGTTCGAAATTTCAAGCTTTTAGTGATTGAGGCTTCCTTACTATTTTTTATAGAGTATATTGTTGTTTTTCATAGGATTTTGTGTCGAATCAGAATGCTTACTCCATTTATTAGAGAGCTCAACGACGAGATACGCACATACAGTATGAACACTGTCCATTCATGATCATTGTTTTCCCCTCATTAATTTTGATGCAAATTTGGTTCACTCTTAATTATGATGATGAATTTTTTTGTTCTATATATTTTGTTGTTGTTTTAAATTTGTAGTTTGATCCGTATGTTGAGTTACCATGGTTGATTAGTGTCATGAGTTGTTGTGGTTGATTAGTGTTTTGAGTTGTCGTGTTTGATTAGAGCCACTCTGTTGCTATGAATGAAAGAGATGCCTACATGATATAATATGGACAGTTTTCACAGAAATCTGAAACACAAAGACGTTATGAGCAAAAATTGTCAAAACGTAGGGACGTTTTACTCATTAACCTTTGAGACATTGGGAGGTTTTATGCAAAACATTTTGTAATGTATGGACGTTTTTCACATGTCCAAATTTGGGGAAAAACAAATTGAAGGCTTTAATTTTTGATGCAGAATTTTGGGATTGAGATTTGTGATCTTGAATATAGATTTGCTACGGATGGTAGTGGGGGATGAGAGCATGTGTGGAAACCAAAATTTGATTTTCGAAAATGCGTCGTCATGTCGATGATGAACTGTGGACTTTCAAAAATGCATCATCCATGGTGGTGATGATGATGTTGCGTGGACCTCAGCAATTTTGTTTGAATAATCTTTTTCTTTTTCTTTTTTGAGAATAACCTATTTATGTCGGGAATAAGAGGTTTTTGAAGTTGTCTGGTCATTTTATCCTTCGAGTTTCAAATTAAAAGTGAGTCCATGTGTACATTTAACAGTAAAACTCATAACATATGGACTAAAAGACGTTTTTCACAATGAAACGTTGCAATAAGGGTGAAAATGCAAAAAATGAAAACGAATGAATGTTTTGCACATCAAAAATCAATGTATGAACGTTTTGTACTAACAAGTCTTTATATTTCTAACAGTGTAGTACCAAAGAAGCAAAAGATACTAAAAGCAATTGATTTCTTGCCTTAGCTTCTATAAAAGTAATCCAAACACTATATTAAAACAATATATAAAAATCGTATCTCTTCTAATCGTATCACGTGTTCCAATACGAAATTACCAAGCACACACTTTAACATACAGCTGGTGTGCTAGACAATGATATGGGTGACGTATATTTACATATAAATTGATCTTTGCTGAAAACACAATGAGAATTAGATTCTTCTTCTTACATAGGATTTAAAAACAAATAAATTCAGCTGCCAGATACTCATCTTCCATACTAGAACTGAACTATGAAAACCTGTATTGCCATTTCCACCTTTGTGAACCTCCTCTATTCCCAACATGACTGGAAAAATGGCTTCTCCTTTTTGTCAAACTGATGAAATTAAACAGCCATACACATACTGCAAAAGAACCCTATTTCCGATAAATGGGTAAACCTAAAAACACTAACAACATTATCCTCCTCGAGTTCAATTAATTCCACGACCACACTACCGAAGAGGTTGGGGTGGCGGGGCCACATCTCCAACTGCAGCATGTCTCCTTTGCCGCTCGCGAAAGTAAAGGATAGTCAGCAGGCAGACAAAGAGTGTTAGAATTGTTGCATTTCCTTCCTCCATAATAACATCCTTCACCCAAGCCTCCACTTTAGGAAAAACTTCAGGAAGTGCATCAATCATATTGATCTAAAAGGCATAAAGTGAACCAATTCAGTCAATACATCAATCGAGGAAGTTACAAAAAAGAAAAGAGCATGAAAACTACAATATATGTTATTTAGTGCATCTTGCTAGAGTTAAGTGAACTCATGCAATAAAGTACACAGGGCCCAAGCAAAATAGAGGAAATAAAGATCAAGAATCTTTAAACACAACACACAACAGGGCAACTAGCTTGACCAAGTCTTCACACAGTAGAGACTAGGAAAGAAAGATGGTTTAAATAAAAAGGCAAACTCTTGAAATAAAAAGGCAAACTCTTGTGTAGTCCACCAAACTACAGATCTGAGTGAAGAAAAAACAAGACTGTTCTCAGTTTCATAATCCAAACAGTGCAAGATATTCCTTGCACGAACAACATGATGTGCAATAACATTAGTTTCAGCACAGACAGGAAATGAAGATCATAAAAAATTCTATTTGTCAAGTGCAAAAATTCAAATGTTTTGCCATGCCATTGCAACATTCAGTCTCAAAGAGTGGTTTCCAAATTAATAAAATAGAGCCATCTATAAAAATTGGTCAATCAATGAGTCAGGAACCAGGAACACATTTCTAAAGGAATAAATTTACCAATCATAGAATTAAACATCATATTATTGCCCTGCTTTTAAAACTCTCAAGTAAACAAGATACCACATTTGCCTGGTCGCTTCAGTTCCAATTGAACAAGAAAGTGAGCAATAGGTCAACAAACGTACTACTCACCATGAAACTGTTGGCATAGTTCTTTCGCATCCACAAACTTGCAAGGGCTAGTGTTACAGGCAACTTAGCTGTAGGATCAACTTCTAAGGCTTGATCATAGTAACGCTTGGCAAGGTGCAGATCAAATGGTAGTCCTAGCCCGTGCTCATGCATGTATCCCAGGTTGAAGATGGCCTGAGCATTTAACTGAGATTTGGCATGCATATAGGCCTCTGCTGCACGAACATAATCTCGTTCTGTACCCTGTGATATAAAAAGATGAAGGAAGATGGAAATCTTGTAAAATGGTTCAATAGGCGTACATTAACCAAAGATCAAGCACACGAAGCCAAGTAAAAACCTATATATCTGTTGAAAAAAAAAATACCCGGCCATAGTAATATGCATCCCCTATAAGCAACGCAGCATGTTCGTTACCCTGCTCAGAAGCTTGCCACCATAAGGTGTGAGCACGCCGATGTCTTTCTGCATCTGTGCACATTCCTGACTCTCCCATGCACATACCATGTTCTCCATATTTGTCAAGGATCCATGCTGAGTTACTTTGTGCCACCTCATACCCCATCTCTGCCATTCTAGAGTACAAAAGGAATGACAAGCTGACATCACCTTTCAGATATGACTCTATTGCCCATCTAGACAAGGAACTCCATGGTCCACGCTCAGCAACTATTTTGTATAATTTAATTGCCTGCAATTAGTACATGAACATTACTAGGTGCCCAAAAATCGGTTTTGCATACAGGTGTAAAGTGGACTGGGGTCTTCCGGCCAGGAAAGGCACAGTACACCAGCCTCTGGAAAAGACCCAAAAGATTTGCTGTGCTGGCAGGCCAAGGTTCTGAGGTTCAAGGAAATATTTTGGCATTTTTGGATTTATTCTCTCTTATACTGATTGTTTTAAAAAAAAGGTTTCCTTTTCTAAATACTACTGTAAAATTTCAATAAACATTTCCGTTTGTCATGGCCGGCACGGGCTGAAATGTGGGTTGTGCAGCTTGACACCTAGTTTAAAAACCCTTAATTTGGTGGGTTAAAAAGGTTAGAGACCAGAGTTTAGGAAGAATGTGAGCTTGTGAGAAGGATATCAGAGAATATTACACGACATCTAATGAGGATGCGTTACAATTTTTGCGAAGTTGTGCAAATACAGAACATACTTTAAATATACTGCTTGGAAATCTAAGGGGACGTTTGGTTAGCTGTTTTCAAGCTATTTTTAGTTTTCAGTTTGGCAAAACATTGAAAACATGTTTGGTCTGATATTTTTGAAAACGTATTTTTGAAAACAAGGATAAACTAATAACATAAAACTCAAAATGCATTTTTGACGTTTTTAGTGAAAATTTTGAAAATACTCGAAACATAGGAAACGAGTGTTTAAATAAAATTTTATTTACATAAATTTTAAAAATTAGAAATTTTAAAAATATAAATATAAAATTCTAACAAATAAAATTTCAAATTTTTTGAAAAATAAAATTCAAGAAAAATAAATTCAAATAATAAAATTGACAAATTCTAGAAAAAAAATTAAAAAATATATTCTAAAATTTCGAAAAAATAAAAAATTCTAAAAATTAAAAAATAAAAATTTTGAGAAAAAAAATTATAAAATTTTCTAGAAAAAATAAAAATAGTTCAAGTTCTTAATGATTATTTATATAATAATATTTAAATAAATACAAATAAAAATATTTTCAATTCACGTAATTAATTTTTTTATTTCCTATATTTTGAACTCAATGTATTATTTATTTTTATTTTAGTTTTGTAGCAAGAAAAACTATTGTAACATTCACTAACTTTAAAATGTAAATATTATTTGATAATATATTAACATAAAATTGTTCCATTTTTACCGAATAATCAAATTTCGTACAGTAAAATGTCATAAAATAATTTTTCAAAATTTCAAACCAAACGTATTTTCTAATTTTCTGTTTTGATAAATAATTTTTCAAAATGACAAACCAAACGTATTTTCAGCAATCTTAATAGATTCTTAAAACATAAAACTGAAAATGAACACAAAATTGAAACACAACCCAAACGGGACCTGAGCTGCTTGAAAGATAAGCTATATTCAAGTAAGAGACAAATTGGATCACACTTAAAATTGGGTGAATGAGAAGACTCAAAGTTAGCTTACCACTGGAAGATTCTTCTTCATCCCCACACCAGAATGTAACATCTTTGCCAATTGGTAAAAAGCTTTTGGTTGGCCAGCTTTAACAGCCGTCAATATATATTTGCGTGCTATCTTCAAATCCTGCTTCACGCCAAGGCCCTTGAGATAAATTACCCCAAGATTGTAGAATCCACCTGATTCTTTCTTGTCAGCAGCCTTCTCAAAATATTCTTTGGCCTGTAACAGCGGAGTTATGATTGACTTGAGTGATAGAAAACATTTCTTTACAGCTTAGACATAGCTACAGAATGTAGAATGAGTTGATTGTTAAGACATAAGATCTGGTGGGGAAGGGAAGGGTAAAGGAAAAACAATTTCTTGTCTCAACAAGGAAAAGAAGGAACAGTGTGAGAATATATAGAAAAATATGCACAGGAAGCAAACATGGCCAAACAAAGAAGCAGCAGACGGTCATTAAAATCACAACTTCCCTTAGTGCCTCCTCCCCAACCCCAAAAAATAAGTGATGATCTTTACCTTCGTATAGTTTTTTTCCACTCCATAACCCTTGACATATAAATATCCCATCCCATTGTAAGCCGAATAAAGTTTTTGTTCAGAAGCGAGGGTAAGCCATTCTAGCGCCTTAGTGTAGTTCCTCTCAAATCCTACTCCGCTTGCATATATCTCTCCAAGAAGTTCCATTGACCTAGGTTCACCCTTTTCCGCAGCCTTTGAGAACCACCTCGATGCCTTTGCATGATCACGCCTTACTCCCCTCAAACCGAAGTAATAAAATATTCCGACTTGATACATGGCTTCTGCATTCCCTTTTTGTGCCTGATATTCCAAAATCTGAAAGTCCTCATCCTCCTCTCCTTTGGACTTCCTTAGAGCTTCCTTATTTTCCTCTGGACCGTTATGGATCCTAATTGTTTCAATGGATAAGTCCTTCGAGATAGGAAAACTATTCACTGCTACCTCTGCCAATTCAGCATACAGCTTAACTGCTTTATCGTGCATCTGCAGAATAAATTAAAAAGAGAAAAAAAAAAACCCATAAAAATTTATTATCATCTTCGGAGAAGTATGTACAAATTTACGTTATAATAGTCTCAGAAAGATTTTCATCCTATAATTCAGTGCTTATGACCCAAAATGCAGTCATTTATCGTACATTTGCAGTCAGAATGTCTTTCTTGTTCATGATATTAATTGAGACTTGAGAGTACAGGAAAGAGAGAAACCAATACAACCTCATTTTCTATCTATTTTTTTCTGAGGCGTGCCCAGAAATTGAGGCTCAAAAGGCAAACAAGTGAATGAGCAGGTGCTCAGGATGATGGATTGGTATGGATGGACATAGAGATCAGATAGCTTTTCTTACAGACTATATATAAAAGCATTTGATATGCCTAAAGTTAATGACTAATAGTTCCAAACTCTTAGTCCCTTATTATTGATATGAAAGTTTAAAACTAGATTAACCGAGTGAATTTTTTCATGAAAGGAAAAAGACGATTATTATATCGAAAAGCAAACGTATATCTAAAGTCAATTTTTGAATTATTTCTACTGCCATCATACAATCTTTATTTATCACTAAAACTTCCTTTCAATGGATAATATTTGTGTTTTAAAATCATACAACTAAAGCGGCGAAAACATAGTTTGAAGTAATTTTTTCTCTCATAAATCCTATTCAGGCAATATTTTCCATCCGAGTAATTTACTGAGTACTGCTATTTGCTAAAGCTATTATCAGGAAGCATATTCTTACACAACCATGGATGGATAGATAGATAAAAAGGAAATACAAACTTCTATGAATATCTGGCTATAACAGAAATGGAAAATAACTTCTCAATGAGGACCCAAGAAAACCAAATCACAACTAGGCATTTGTAGATATGCATTATCAATCAAAAATTGGGAAACATAGAAAACTTCCTGTTTGGGACTGATATTAGGAAACAAATGGCTTGTAATCAATTGCACACCTTGGTGATGTGTGGAATATAATTTTTTTTTGATAACCGTGGATGTCCGAACCAGTGTGCACACCTCGACTAATCCCACGGGGCCCTGAAGTTTACAGCCGTTTCTCACCTCAGTGGCCTGAGGGGACTCGAACTGGTGACCATTAGAAAGCAAACCCAAGACCTGACCAATTGAACTACCCCTCAGGGTTGATGTGTGGAATATAATTCAGGCAACAAGAACTTGAATTTCAATTACTAAATTTACTTTGTTTCACATCAATTTAAAGCAGCTAAATAAAGGTGCCACATATCAAAACAATAAGAGAAATCTCCTTTGGAGATCATATAAATTTATACTACCGCTTCTTATTCAACTTGGAGACATCAATGCCAGCATAACATCCAGAATCTCAGTCAGCTTCAAATTAAGTGTTTTTAACACATCCTAGTAGTATTGTAGTTTCAATAATAAATGTCCAAGGTTTTTGGCAAATAATTCTAGATTAACTGTTAACATAGGTTTTCCACCATAACAAAATATTCACACGCCCTGAGTGGAAGTAAGTTAATCTATCAGCAAAGATGATCACCTATAGAGGTTTCGTCTACAATTTTTAGTAATTCAAATTTTCCTAAAAACATTTTAACATGCTACAATCTTTTACCATTAGTCCGTCATAAATCATAATGTGATCAATGATCATAGTTACCCACCCAACCCCAGAAAACCATATTAAGAATTGTATTGGCTAGTCGTTAAACCCCATAACTCAGTTGCGACCAATACGAGAATTTTCAGTCTTCAAATGCCTAGCTTTCCAACGACAGAATTCATAACCTTTCAGTGAAGGCTAGACTCTTCAGTCTTCACACATAAAAACTATCAACTTTCCTTGAACACTTTAGCTCTAGAGTCTACCATTAACCGAAAAGGACACAAAAAGCTTCACCACACACAATCCTGAGGTTTTTAACACATCCCATAACACGAAGGCATCAAATTCATACAACCGTGTCACTTTTTATCCATACCCAAGCGTTCCCAAAAGACCGTCAATTCATAATCTTCCAGTTGCTGCACCTTCCATATCATCATTTATTCGACCACAAAGATCAAAACTTCTCAATTGAATAGTAGCAATACAAAACCTTTTACTCGTATTCTTCGACCTATCAATTAATCAATCGACCAATATCAAATTTAAAACTTACCTCCTGACGGTAATAAGTATAAGCCAGTGCCATCTTGGACTGCGAATTCCCACCCTCAGCTGCAAAAGAATGATACAAAAACGCCTTGGCTTGGCTCATCTCCCTGGTCATTCCCATGTTATACCAAAACCCAATCACCGACTGCGCGTGCGGATGCCCCGCTGCAGCAGCCGCCTCAATCTCAGACACGGCCTCCTCCATCACCCTGTATCCCCCACCACTCCCCGCCTCCAACATCTTCCTCAGCCCCTCACAATAAACCCCGTCATAATCTTTATTATCCTCATTATTGATTATGCTGGTACCATTGACACAAGCCGGGGATTCGAAGATGTCGGACCATGAACCCGGGTCGACGACGGATTCCGGTTCGGTTCCGGAGTCTTGGAATTCATCGGAATCGGAGTATGAACCATCGGCGTCATCTGTGGCTGAAATGGCGTCAGAGAGATCGTCCAAGGGTAGGACGATGACCATTGAACGGGCACATATGGTAATGGGAAGAACGGCGATAAGTAAAAAAACAAAGAACAGCTTCATCGTCTGAATTTTCCTATTAACCGGCGGCGGACTCAGTTCATTCTTCTTCAAAAACTCTCGGGTTTAAAGAGGAGTAAATTGGAAACAAATATGTCAGATTTGCCACGTCAACATGGGTGTTGAGCACCAGTAGGAATGTGCCAAGTCATGGGGTGATTACGTGGCACCCTGCCAAAAGAACGACGATAAAGATGTTTAGACCTCCATAATGAAATTATCAAACAGTAAAATCGAGTGGAAACCATTTTTTAATCACGTGAATCCGTTAGCATTGTGGGTTTGAAGTGAACCAAATTGTATCGATATGGTTTAGTGTAGATTTCAATCTTTGCAAATCAATTTGAAACGTCATATCGTTTAAAAAAATTAAAATAAATTAATTTAAATTTTATTCGATTCAATTAAAACTAAACAGGTCTCAATTAAAAAGATACATCCATGTGACATCCTGTTGGGCACCATTAAATTAAAATTCATTTTTTACTCTTCTTGTCAATTACACATTTTTCAATAAAATAATATTACACGTAAATTTTTCAATAAAATGTGAAATAATGGAATCCAAACAAGGGCTTAGACATAATCCAGTTCAATATCTAAATAGACAATTATTCATCCCAATTAATTAATTAAATCATACTCAAATACCCATTAATCATCGCAACTGTAAATTCAAAACCCAGTGTGAAGTGTTTAACAATTGTTGATGAACCATATTCATCGACTGCCCATTAAATTATAATGTGTAAACAGTTAAATCTAAATTTTAATTCAAAATCCAACATTTTATTCCTCCTACTAATAATTTTTTTGAAATTTTGGTTGAATTTCCAGGTGAGTATATCCAAAATTTTAAATTTTTTAATAATTAATTGTTATATTTTTATTGATAGTTGTATTGTTTTGTTCTTATTTGTGCCAAACTCCCTTAAATTTTTAGTATACATCACTTTTTGTTTATTTGCTTCTCAATTTCTTGGTCAAGTCACTTAATTAATTATTTATATTTTAAATTATATTCTAAATTTTAGTGTTAATTGGTAAAATGATTTGGTGACTTACTTAAATGGTCGTTTGAAAAATCTAACTAATGATTCTTTTGACATATATACTTTGGTGAAAATTGAAAGCAAAAACGTATAAGATTGACCCCCCAAATTGCTAAAATTGTGTTAGGCATTCAAATATTCACAATTGTTTCTAAGTATGTATTCCCAAGTAATTGAATTCTTTTTTTTTTTTTTTATGACGTAGGAGCTCACAGCCGCTATCGCCCGCGGAGGTTCGACCATTGTAAATGTGCACTGGGTTTACCGCTCCATGTGCAATAGCCCGCAAATCATACAAGAAAGGTAAACTGCACCAGGCAAGTCCAGTGCGACATGCTCGACCGAGAAAGTATTGGAAGGGAATTCGAACTCGTGACTTTTGGTATCCGCACTCACTTGTTCTATCAACTCGACCACCCCGAAGGAGCTCAATTTTGTTCTAAGGAAAGCTTATAAAGATTTCAAATCTTTAGGAGTCACGTTAATTTAATAAGGAAAGCTTATAAAGATACAATCGTCACTTCAAAGACGGGCTAAAAGATTATCGAACCACTCGTGTATGCGGCTCATGATAGGTCCGCTCGACTCATAATAGGCCAGTTGGACTCATGACAGGTCAACTTGACCTATGCTGCGATCATCTAGAAACATCATCATTGCAATCACGTCTCCGGAGTGATGTCATCACTCCTCAGACGACCACTCCCAAAGCGACAATGACACACATGATTGCCTAGCTGATAATCATGACCTTGGCCAAAGCTACAACCTTGGTACCATGATGATCTATTCGACTGACTTCAACAACCAATCAACAATCTTAAATATAGGCGGTGTAACGTTCTTTCGGGCTACCAAGTTACTTCATTTAGAGGCCTACAAATAGAGGCAAATGGTCATCTTTAAAGGCCGAACTCAATGTATTTTTTTCAATAAACTCCAATCAATGAAATTACCCTATAATTTTTCTAAATTCCAGCAATTCTAACAACCACTCTTCTAAATTTCTATTAATTTGGTCTAAATTTGTTACGTCATTTTTAGTTATCAACACAATTAAATATCTGTTTGAGCATCATTTTCTAAGTTTTTTTTTTCTCCAAACTCATTTTTAACCACAAATTCTGCAATAAAATAATTTTTCATGCAAACTAAAAATTTTGCCTTACCTTTTAATCAAACTTCCTCAAGAAAATCAATATTATATAACTCATTTTCACCAAGAATGGGCTCAACCATAGCCTAAAATATATTGCACTAACAAGAAATTTGGTGTTAATACGGTCATCTCTTATATTTCCCTCCCTTTTCTTTTTTGTTCATGGGTAATTTATACTCACACCACACTCTTTATTTCTTGCACCACCTTTTAATTACACTTAAGGCTATTAATCTTTACTCATTGTAGAACTTATGTCCCTATTGATTTTTCATATTATTCTTATTCTCAAACTTTTCATTAGCTAACACATTTTTTATTAGATAATATTTTTTTATTATTTCAAAGTCCGATGAATTGGCATAAAACAACTTGTTTTCCAATCATTTTTTAAAAAATAAATAAATGAAAAGTGCGAAAAATATTTTTCTCTTTTTTCAAAGCATGAAAACAAAATATTTTGTTATAAATCATCATTAATGATGAACCGTTCTAATTAATGGGATTCGACGTAAAAAAATTTATGAAAATAATTGTTATAATGAACAAAGATGGAGAAATTTAACTGTAATTAAAGTGTGGTGTGTCAAATAAAAGTTGCGGCGATAATATAACCCCCCTTTGTTCATTGAGAAAAAATACGATGGTTTGCAAAAATACCCTTCAAATAAGTCTAGATGAAAGGCATAACAGCAAAAAACAAAAATCAAATTATAGGGACTCATATACAACAAATTGAAAGTGAGGCAAATTTGAATGGGAGCCTAAGTGCTATATTTTACAAAGTTTGGTGACCTAAGTTTTCGAATAATTCTACTTTGCCAGAACTATTCATTTACAGAAAATTTACAGAAAGATAATTCCCTAAAATACCCTTTCACAAAGAATTTGCAACTAGAGCCACTATAATAGTATAGAAAACTTCAATTAAGGCCCCAAGAATTTAAGAACATAAAATTTAACCTCATAAATTATAGTGTCAAATGAGAAGTCCTAAAACTCATAGAATTAACAAAATTTATAAAGAATTAAGATATAAATTAACTTTGAATGGTGGAGAAAATTACCAGAAAATATAAAAATGAGAATAAAATATGGAGAAAATACAACTGAAACATTATATAATAGGAATACTTTAAATAAACAAAATATACAAGAGATATTAAGAATGCTTGAAAGAGACATGAGAACAGAACAGATGAAGAAACTAGAAAACAAGAAGAATATAATGAAGGAACAATAGCAATGGAAAACTTAAGGATATGTGATATGTATGAATTAGACAGATATACATATAAATTCGAAGAAATATATTATATATTAAACTAAAGAAATTATCAAGAAAATAAACCGATACTAAGGTCTTATTTTACAAAATTATTATTCCTATGGGGAATTAAGTTACTAAAGGAATATGAAAAAATATTACTTCTTGAAAAAAAAAAGGTGTAAATTTAGATAGTTTTGAATGTAAAATTGAATTTACAAAAAGAATGATAAGTATTTGGTGTAGAGAAACTTTAGAAAGTAAGAAAACATACAAGATAAAAAGAAACTATTTGTATTGCTGCAAAGATTTATGCCAAATTGAACAATTTGGATGTACAAAAAGAAATATAAGCCATATAAGAAATACAAAAGAAAAATTAAAAATTATAAAAGGTTTAAGAAAAGAAGTTTTAAACCAAATAAAAAATATTTTAAGAAAAGNAAGAAATTATCAAGAAAATAAACCGATACTAAGGTCTTATTTTACAAAATTATTATTCCTATGGGGAATTAAGTTACTAAAGGAATATGAAAAAATATTACTTCTTGAAAAAAAAAAGGTGTAAATTTAGATAGTTTTGAATGTAAAATTGAATTTACAAAAAGAATGATAAGTATTTGGTGTAGAGAAACTTTAGAAAGTAAGAAAACATACAAGATAAAAAGAAACTATTTGTATTGCTGCAAAGATTTATGCCAAATTGAACAATTTGGATGTTATAAAAAGAAATACAAGCCATATAAAAAACATAAAAGAAAATTCAAAAATTACAAAAAATTTAAGAAAAGAGATTTTAAACCACATAAAAAATATTTCAAGAAAGGAAAATGAACTGAAAAACCCAAACCAAAATATATCAAAAAATGTAGATGTTTCATCTGCAATGAAGAAGGATATATTGTCCCTTAATGTCCTAAAAAGAAATATAGACAGAATATAAAAACTCTTAGGATCTATGAAGAATTTCAATATGATAGTGATTTAGAACCAATCGAATATTTTGAAAATTTAAGTAGTGAATGGAATAGCATTTATGAATTAGATATATCCTAATCAGAAGAAGATTCTGACAAGATAGTATATATGAATGAAG
>CAIGRH010077773.1:0-13286 GCA_903798295.1 Fraxinus nigra
CGAAGTTCTTTGGTTTTGTGATCAAGAGGTCATTTAATCTTCGTTTTTGTTTGGTTGCTTGGTTCATTAATTATTGGTTCAAACTCAAAATCAGGATTATTCTTTGGGCTTTCTTGTGATCTTCAATCTCGTTGTGGGTTGCGTAGTGTTCATTGCTACGTAGTTCTCATTAGTCTCTTAGAGGGACATCAATATGAGAATGTTCTTTCAAGAAGTATGATTCTCCATTACTCAAAAAGATACTATCCATTGCGAAGTGCTTGATGGATACTGAAGGATCATCTCATGCAGCCTATCAAAAACTTTCAGAATGGATCCAGGGTGATAATATAAGCATTACTAAAGCTTATGATTATTTCCGATCGAAGGGTACACCGACTATTTGGGCAAAGGTTGTTTGGAGCTCATGCATTACTCCAAAACATTTCTTTATCCTATGGCTTAGTGCAAAAAATAAGCTCCTTACTGAAGATCGACTAGCATACATGGAGATCAACAACACATGCGTGTTTTGTCAAGCTGCAACCGAATCAAGCCAACGCCTTTTCTTTCAATGTAGCATGAGCATNAGAGTAATAATAATAAGAAGAAATCTAATTACTGATGTAGTGACGATATTGTAAGGAATCAAGAACTGTATTGCACACATTTTCCTTGAAACATATTCGCTCTCCACTGTGGTGCAAAATGATTGATGGCATATCTCTCATGATACAACGATTGAAAGTAGCTGAATAGCACATTGTCACTACTTTAGAAGAAAAGCACTAGACAACCTTTTGAATACACATGCGTGTTTTGTCAAGCTGCAACCGAATCAAGCCAACGCCTTTTCTTTCAATGTAGCATGAGCATGGATATTTGGGGACAGATTAGAGATTGGATCGAGATCACTAGAGCCATGTCTACAATACCGAGTGCTTTGAAATCGATCAAGAAGGAAGCACATGGTGTTGGCAATGTAAGGCCAATAAAGTTGCACTTGCAATCATTATATATCATATCTGGATAGCCAAATACAGGAAGATGTTTGAAGATCTAAGGTCACATCCCAATAGCATAGTTCAAAATCAAAACACAGGTTTACAAAGTTATGTTTTCTTTGTATCCTCATGTTTTGTATCACTATGAATCTTTAGCACAAGGCTTCTAGATGATCTTTATGGGTGTGCAGTTCCAAAGTTTGTAAGCTCGGGTATGCTCGGAGTATTTGTTCATAACTTTTGATCGTTATAAGATTTTATTTACTGATAAAAAAAAGAATAAAAAGGGTTTCAATTTATCATTAATTTGCATTAACATGAAATGTTACAAAGCCTTAATTAGAGAATTGAAACATATTAAATTTGTTGGTATAATTGTCATTCACTTTATTTTATTTTGATTTTTTTTTCCAATAGTTGACACCCTTCCATGTATCTTGATGTGCATTACTATGGCCTGTGAGAGCTCCCAAGTAATCAAAATTTGTATTAAATTATTGCCAAATATGCTATATTTCTAAATGCAACTCCATGACATGAATTTTTGACAGTGTCCACGGTAAGAGTAGTTCATTTATAAAACCTGTCATAAACTCCTTTGCAAAGATGTCAATACAAATTGAAAGGGACATTTTTTTTTTAACGAGTCAATTTATATAATTTTCACAAATTTTTTAATCCAGAAAAGATCAATAGAAAAACTGCAATACAGCAACAACTCACCTCACAAAGCTTAATTTTACCCCGAAGCTTGAGGCTGCTCCATAATTTTGAGGCCCAAAAAATCACCTATAGCATTAGAGTTTGATGATGATGTCTCCTCCAGCTCGATATTTGGCCACGGGATAAAGGGGCTGATAATGTCTAGCGGGAAATGACAAAGTTCATTCTAGTTGCTTGTCGTGGCCCATATATTAGGAAGCAAAGAAGTAGCTCGGGAGTGGGGAGAAGACACATTTCAGCATATGGAATGGATCAAGTTCATATCCATAACAGCAAACTTGATCACATAAATACACATCCATATCAGCCACATTTGCCAATGAAGTTGTATGTTTGGTGAATTGGTGATAACAATCAATAAGCTGAAAGTTTGCCAATGAAGTTGTATGTTTGGTGAGTTGGTGATAACAATCAATAAGCTGAAAGTTTCGATAGTTGACAATGAATATATTTTACCGTTTTCCTTTCAAATCAACAATGATGCACACGACGCAAATCTGAAATCCGCAAGATGGAGAAAGATAAATATGATGAATGATTTGTTACCTTGATGTGGTAAGGTGTGTGACGTTAATTTATTGCGCTTTTCTGTTCTCTTCTGTTGCAACAATATATGACGTGAATGGAATCTTCACGTTTTCGGAAAATCCATAGACCACACCAAATGTTAAATGTGAAAACAGAAAGAGACAGATGAAGATTTTCATTTTTCCATATTTGAGATAGATACATTTATTGGGGAAAATTATTTGCAGTAACAGACCATCACAACTAATGAGCTGAGAGAATATCTAATATCCCAGCTAATTATATAAACACAACGTTTTAGCAACGCCCATCCAGAAACTTAGACTGGTATGACAATTGTTCAACTGACAAATAGCAATGATCTTAGTTTACACGCATGAATTCCTCCATTTTCAGTAATATCTTCATTAGCAAAGTAAAATCCATCCATGCAATTTTTCTGAAGGTGAAACAATAATCACTAACCATTCTTGTTACTTTGTGTCAGGAGTAGCTTGTCAGTGAAATTCAACAGTTCTGAAACTTCAAATTTAACTGCATATTTCATGGAACTCACAACATTTATGGACTTTTTAACCACACATTTCACACTTTGATCAAAATCTGCCAAAACTTTTGTCAAATAACCCCTTAGTTTTCATCAAAGTCCAAATGATATATTTTTCTTACTAAAATGACAATATTGAACCACAAAGACAATGAAGGACTTCCCATATGACTAGTCATCAGCCTGAAAATGATCTAGGTATAGATAGAATTGTCAGGCATAATAGTAGACGCTACAAGGTGTAAACAGCTAAAACCAAAATTCAACAAGCAGATATCCTCACGCTGTCTCGAGAGTTCTCAGCTCACTTCTTCCCTTTCTGCAGAAAACTAGGTTAAATATTGACAGATCAACAAGAATATTGATCAAACGATTCAAACTTGTTCAAGATTTTTTGAATTACATGAATCTAAAATCAGGTTGGCCGGATATCACATAGTGACACTTGGCAATTCAAAGCTGGGATGCTCCCATTTCCTGAAGGAAAGAAAAAAAAAAGGAATTAAGACCTTTGCGGCATAAACCTCCCAAAAAATGAAGGAAAGATTGAATGAAGAAAATTTCCTGAAAAGTTATCAAACCTTTATCAGTTGGTCCAGAAGAACATTAAGACAGTTCGATCCTCTTTCCTTTTAGACAAATCTGGCTGATTTACTTGCTAGTATGAACAGTAAACAGATATGCATAGAAAAATTCAATTTTGTGTCCTCTATTGTTAGAGAGTTCACCGAGTGAATCAATTATAAATTTGCACGAGCACTTCTGAAGTTGACATTCACGGTTTTCAAACAGCATAACCCAAATTAAAAGGGCGAAGGTTTTAAGCATGGAAACAAGTCTACCAAAACAAAAGGTAACAGAGAAAGAAATTATTTCTAAACACATCAAACACATTTCATGAAATTTTCACCAGAATAAAAAAATGGAGTACCTCTACAATATTGAAGTTAAAGAAAAGTGAGCGAGGAAGCATAGTCAAACCTACTTTTCAATGAATATGTATCTCATAAATAAACATTCAAGTATAAGCAATGGTGGATTGTGACAATGGTGACGGCGTCGATGGGTGGCTGTGGCGATAGCCGGCGAGTGGCTAAGCGTCTTTTTGTTTTGAGTTTGGTTTTTGGGTGGCGGGTGGGTGGGCGAAGAAGATATCTATTTTTATTATATATATAGTTTAATTGTTCTTTGTTATAATTGTATTTTTTGTGAAAATTGTAAAGTTATTATTTTGTTACTATTTTGCCCTTCTTACATTTAGTTAAGTTTTACTGTTCCGGTTAACTAACGGTCAAATGGATCCGGATGCAAATTTTTAAAAGAATTGGTACTATGGATGATACAAATAAAAGATTTGAGCAAATTCTGCAATAAAATGAAAATTTTGGTACATTGTGATGACTAACATTGTGCATTGCCTTTTAATTGTGGTTGGAACGATGCAAAAAGCATAGATCCTGAAATTCTTTGTGAGGGTGGAAACCCTAACAAATGTTCGGATTTTTGTTTAATTAATTTATTAAAACAAAATTTGATGCAATAATAAATCCCACTTTATTGGATTTTATAAATTTATTTACATTAATTGGAGCCAAAACTTGAACCTAAATGAAACTATTCTCCGCCACTTTATTCTCGTTACGGCTCTAATTTGTAGCAACTGTCTTCAATCCATCAATTGTTCGGCTTGAAATTGGCGAGTTTCTCTGCACAAATGGGAATAAAAATATTAACGACAAAATGAAAGAAAAGTAAGAATGAAAGAAAAGTTTTAGAAACCAACCTTTAACCTCTTTGACGCTACAATCAGTGTCACACTTCATCTCACAGAATGTGAATCCATTATCCTTATCTGCACACTCCTTGTGGCAGGTGTTGTAGCATTCCTTGAATTCTGCCTCGTCTGCTTCGGCATTGTGAACGTGCACCGTCGCCACCATGAAGAGAAACATTAGAAACGCAGCAACAAGCTTCTTTGCCATTTTTCTTCACCTGAATATTTTCTTATTTTTCTTTTGGTAATTTTTGTTTCTGTTTCAATTATCCTTTGGACAGGTTTAATGGATATATTTATAGTCCATAATAAAGCTGGGAATGTGGAGAAGCTTGTGGTTTGTATTATTTTTCTAACAAATTAAACAACACTTGTTTCTGCTAAAAACTAGGGCTACAAACTAAAAGGTAATTATATTATCACTACAGATTTTATCCAGTACACCACTAATTTCTTATTTACTTAAATATCCTTAAATAAAATTACATAATTAGGGTTTTAATATATTTTTTTAATTAAATAAATTATTGTTACACCACAAATATAAAACATAATTTATTTATTTCTTTTTCCTTAACCATCTCATTGCTCATAGGTATTTTCCTTGAAATGTTTGAACAAAGTCTGCAACTAATTGAAATGTTTGGTACCTCGGCTGTAATTTTCCCTAAAAGGAAAGAAATCTAAGCACTAAAACTATAAAAATGAAAAGAAATCAAAATACTAAAAGTGTTTTTTTATGATTATTATGACTTTCTTAATTACCTATATATAATATTGTAATTTCATTTGATGATGATGCATATCCTATTTTATATAAATTTTGATTACAAATAAGGCTTGTTGCTCCAATTTATAGTTTTGTAGTAGAGATTTATTTAATTTATAGCGGGCAGTCTTTATTTATAGTCGTGCCCCGCCTCGGGGTCACTTGCCTCGCCCCGAACCTACTCCACGAAGAATAAAAAAATTTATCAATTTTTTTTTAAAAAAAATTAGTTAATTGTAATTTTTTGAATAAATGGGGCAGAGAACTGCCATGTCCCATCCTAATTTAATCGGGTATTAAGGCGGGGTAAGATGACAAAAATACTCAACGGAACGAGGGAAATGATCGACTTATCTCATACTTGCCATGTTTTCATCTCTAGAAGTAGGGATGACAATGTGGCGAGTATAAGACGGGTTGGTCATTCTTACCCCTGTTCCGTCAAATATTTTTGTTACATTACTCTATTCTCATATCCAGTTAAAGCGGGATAAGGTGGGCGGGGCAGGTCTCATGTTCTATTTATCGCCCCATTTATTTTTTCTTTTTCTTTTTTGATTATTTTATTTTTGCTTTTAACTTTTTTATGTCTTTAATTAATAAATATTATTACCTTTTTACCAATTTATTAAAAAAATGATAAATATATTATTTTTGTTTGATATAAAACTTAAATTTGAAATTAACTTTAAACGGAACGGGTAATGGGACGGAAACTATGTTTCTCGTACACGTCCTATACCCACTTCGGGGCAATGACCCTCATCTTCTCCCCACCCCGTTTACCCCGATTAGGCAAGTAATCCTCGCCGCATTCGGGGTGGGGCCCCATGGGTATCATTTTAAACGAATTTTTTTGTCATCCCTATCTAGAGGTGCAATAATTTTAGCAAGTTTGATTGTTCCAATAGACAATCTTATTATGTTAAGTGTTAGTACAAATTCTCCTAGACTTTTTAAAAAATCGATCCACATTTTTTAAAAAATGTATTTTTCTCTCAAAATTCCTTGACGTAAAAAAAGGGTCAAAGTTTTTTTTTCCCTCACTTTACTTCATTTTTTAAAAACAAATCTCTACCTTCTCAATTTACAATTATAATTATAATCTCCAAATTAGCTTGTTTTGTGTAATCTAGAATTTTAGGGCTCGTTTGATTATGTTTCAATTTTCGATTCATTTTTAATTTTCTGTTTTGAGTGTTTGTTTTAAAATTGATAAAAACGTGTTTGTTTGTCCTTTTGAAAAATTATTTTTTCAAAACAGAAAGTTAGAAAATACATTTAGTTTGAAAATATAAATTTTTTATAACATTTTATTCCATGAAATTTGATTATTCAAAAAAATAGAATAATTTTATGTTAACATATTATCAAGTAGTATATATATTTTTTAAAGTTGGTGAATCTTATAATATGTTTTTCTCGCTACATTAGTAAAATAAAAGTAAATAATAAATTGAGTTTAAAATATAGAAAAAAAAATAATAATGACATGGACTGAGGAACTTTTTTTCATGTGTTTATTTAATTTTTTTTTTTTTTAGAATTCGTTGTAAATAATCATTAAGAGTTTGAACTATTTTTATATTTATATTTTTATTTTTCAGATTTTTAGTTTTTTAGTTTTTATTTTTCAAAAAAAAAAATTTTTTTTAAATTTTATTTGTTAGAATTTTATATTTTTAAATTTTATTTAAGCGCTCGTTTTTCATGATTTGAGAGTATTTTTAGAATTTTTATTGAAAACATTCAAAATATCACAAACGCATTTTAAGTTTTATGTTATAAATTTAACATTGTTTTCGAAAATGCATTTTGAGAAATATTAGACCAAACACATTTTCAGTATTTTGCAAAACTGAAAATTAAAAATAATCTGAAAATATCAAACTAAACGCACTCATAGTCTCTAAGTTCCTGTTTAACACTCTTTAACATGGAAGGGTTCTTCACATTTCACGCATTAAGGGATTTTACTATGTAAATATATGATATTCTCTCTCTTGTTTTGATATATATATCACTTTTTTGTTTCCAAAATATACGGAACTTAAATTTAGTGTATATATACACCAAATATCTGAGTGCTTGCTGATTGAGTTTATTTCTTGTTGTTCCTACTTTTGCTTATAGCAAGTTACCTCTGCTTGAGTTTTTGTCTAATGGTTTTGTATGTTATAAGCAGCGCAGATGATTTATATAGGTCATTTGAACAATTTGGTCCAAAGGACATCTATCTACCAATGGATTATTGCACTAGGTGAGAACATGGGTGGTCACATATGTGACTAAGTGACGTAGCGAAAGATTATAGGAAAGATGAACAACCTCGCACAAAGATGAGAAAAATCCACGAGAAATTTTATTCAATTCAATAAAAATTGCGACCTTAAAGGATTTACAATGCTTTAAATGGTAAAATCCCAGAAAATTTTGGAAAATAAATAATAGAAAAAGATATTTTTCCATAAATGAAAAAATTCGAGATAACAACTTAAATTAAAACTCCTAAGATTCAGAATCGTTCTCCAACAAACTTAATACAAATCCGAATATTTTCATAACACTGATTCTGATACTAATATATTCTATCTTGTACAAAGTCTTTTTTTTTTTTTTTCATGTAATCCTTGGTTCTATGCTCCTCTTATCCTCGAATATTTTTGAGTATTGATTCTATTTTGAAAGGCATCAAATGCAAGGTGCCAAACAAGTGCTTAGCACGAGGAAAGCTTCACCGTCCTCTTCCAGCACGAGGAGCTTCACTGCCCTCTTCCAGCTTCACCGTCTTCTTCCAGCTTGCACGATCACTAAGAACTTCTGAGTCCTCTTGGGTAAGAGAAATATCAGTTTCGAGTTTGGATACTTTATCCAGACTCTGTTGATACAGAACAAGGACAGATTCTTTCTTGGCCTCCATTCAAGCAATGTTTTCTTTCAAGACCAGAACTCCAATTGAACACTTTGTTGTTTCTCATCTATTTCATCAAAATTAAGGTCATTTCTCGTCGCCCATTCTATCAATTTTGCATTTTCACCAGGACAAAAGAGATTGTTGAACTGTTCTAAACCAATCTTTCCCTTTACAGAGTTAAAGTCAAACTTAGTTATGAATTCTCTAATCTGTTCGGCAGAATGACAATAAGATGAACAGAGTTCCACAACATCCTCATCCGTTTCCCATAATGCACGTGCATGGGTTGAAATCTCAGGAGTTCTAGGGTCAGTCCCAGAGACAGAATTTGTAGATGAATCATCAGCAAATGTCAAGGGAACTTGATTTGGAAAAGCTTCTGCCATAGTGCGATGAGCCTGGCAAATCACACTAGTAGCACGATCATATCTTTCTGCAAGTGCACGATATGCCCGGTAGAACTCCTCAACTAGTTTCTTAAGCTCTGGACGTTTCTTGTAATACATCTCTGCCCTCCTTGCAAATGAATCTGCATCTTCTTCTATAAACTTGATCATTGCTTTGACATTGGTATCCATATCTGTTAAAGAATGACAGAATCAGCAGCACATAGCAGGAAACTATAAAGCTCACATAATTAATATAATATGACCATAATTGATGAATTCAGTTCTGCACCTTACCGAGACTTGTATCGAAAACATGTACAGCATTGTAAGCATTGCTAAAGTACATTAGTATCACTCTTAACTACGAGAATGAGTACATGATTCCTTTTTAGTATCCAATCAAGAGCACATAAGTGTAGAGAATTAGAAACTCTAATTCTATTCCACATAGACGAATTGTTGGTATTATACAGGCCCCAAAACACAAAGTAATGCAGAAAATAGAAAGAACACAAATGATTTTTCGCCTTAAGGCCCGATGTTCACCTAAATTAGGGCTAATCACTCGTCGAGCATTAACCGAAATGATTAACGCTTCAATCCACTAGAAACCAACAATATTATCAAGATCAGTGTTACAGTGATCAAACACTAGATCTCACCAAGAATCATCTAAGATCAAGTTACAAGCGAAAATCAAAAGTTTTCAGAGAGAAAATAGAGAGAGCAGAGGTAGAGAGAACCTTAGAATAATCTCGAAGAAGTGAGACGAATAAGAGAGTCAAGCCAAAATATCAATAGTTAGAAGCATTCAACGGACACAGCTCATCCACGTGTTACAATCTCGGCCTTTGAGATAAGTGTAATTGGGCTACTGAGTTGCATTCTAAAATAGGCTAGACATCTCATAATAATAAAGGTTGCATCCCAGGGCCAGGCATTAGGTAAAAAGAATTAGGCTGCATCATTGGGCTCAAATTGGTTAAGCACCAAACTTAACAATCTCCACCTTGCTTGACGATTTGGGTTTCACAGTGAATTCGAGGTTAACTTCTACTTCAGTTTCATTTGCTCTTTGTACCTACAAAAAACATTAATTAGTAATAACATTTAGGAGATTAAACAATCCCTAAATTTGTATAAAGGAAAAATTTTGTACCCATGTCTACAGGATTACACTTAATAGATATTTTATCAATTTTCGTGATTTTCTTTTCTATAACATCTCTTATAAAGTGAAATTTAACATCAATATGTTTAATTCTATAATGAAACACAAGAATTCTACTTAAGTGTATCGCAGACTAACTGTCAAAAAATATTACAGCACTATTTTCAGGAAAACCAATTTCATTTAGCAAGTTTTTTAGCCATATACCTTCCTTTACAGCATCAGTGACTGCAATATATTCAGCCTATGTTAAGGATAATACTACAATCTTTTGTAGGTGTGATTTCCAGCTAATGCAGACCATTTAAAGTAAAGACATATGCAAAAGTTGATTTTCTATTATCACAGTTTCCAGCAAAATTAGAATCAACCCTTTAAGTTTAATCCCAATTTTACTTTTACTAAACATAAGCCCTAGATTAGAAGAGCCTTTTAAGTATCTTAATAACCATTTCATGACTTTCCAATGATATTCCCCTGGATTGCTCATATATCTACTCAAGACACTTATAGCAAAGGCAAGATCGGGTCTAGTGCATACCATAACATACACAATAGACCTACAACATTAGCTTATGGAACCTTTTCCATTCTAGTCTTTTCTAATCTAGTTTTAGGGCATTGTTCTGTTGAGAATTTAAAGTGACTACCAAGAGGTAATGTGACCTCCTTAGCATTATCCAAAGAAAATCTGCATAAAATCTTTGAAATATAAGACTGTTGAATGAGAAACAAATTATGATTCTCCTATTTCTTCTAATTTCCATCACTAGAATTTTTTTAGATTCTCCTAAATCTTTCATTTCAAATTCTTGCTTCAATTTTTGCTTATTCGTGTTAATTTCAGTTATATCACACCCAAAAAGTAACATATCATCAATACAAAGCAAAAGATAACAAGAATCAGGGTCACCACTACCCTTATAGTAAAAACATGGATCATATTCATTTCTATTAAAATTAAGTCCCTTTATAAAAGTATCAAACCTTATATATCATTGTCTTGGGGCTTGTTTCAAAACATAGAGTGGTTTTTGTAAAAGACATACAAGGTTTTCTTTACCTTTCTGTTCAAAACATTTTGGTTGAGACATGTAGATTTTTTTCATCCAAGTTTCCATGTAGAAAAGCAGTTGTAACGTCCAATTGTTCTAATTCAAAATCAAATTGAGATACAATAGAAAGCAAAACTCTTATAAAGGTGTATTTGACTACAGGATAAAAAAAATTCATTGTGACTTATTACCTCTCTTTGGTTAAAACTCTTAGCAATTAATCTGGCCTTAAATCTTACATTCTCACATTCAGAGTTTCCTTCTTTTACTAAAAATCCATTTACAGTCAATGACCTTCTCCCTTTTAGGTTTATTCACTAAGGTCCATGTCTTATTTTTAACTAATGAGGTCATTTCACCCTTCATAGCAGCAAGCCACAAACTAGCATGTTTCCCTCCAATGGCCTCTTCATATGTGTTAGGCTCATTTTCTAGAAAGTTCTGAACATTTAAAGTTGTAACAAATTCAGCATCATTAAATTTAGATGGAGGTGTAACTTCTCTTCTAGTTCTATCTCTTGCAAGATGATAATTATCTAAAAGATTTTCATGTTGATTTGGTGATAAGTCAGCAGGTTCAGCCTCATTGTTAGGTTCAGTTTCATTAGTTAATTCTTGACCAGGCTCCATCTCAAACTGATCATCATTCCCAGAATTTAAATCTGTCCGGAAGAGTTATGTTTCTAAAGCTGTTTTATTTTGATCACTTTCAGATGTAGCAGGTACTTCTCCTTTAATGCAATGCATGTCAACCCCATTAAAGACAACATTCCTATTAATAATGACTTTATAACCCCTTAAAGATTTCAACTAGACCCTAAAACCCTTAATACCTTCACCATACCATAAAAAAATACCCATAATAGACCAGAGCTCCAGTTTACTCTCATTTTGATATACATATGCAGCACAGCCAAAAACTTTCAATTTAAAATAATCCACAGTGTTGTCAATCCAAACATGATCAGGGGTATCAAAGCTTAAGGATTTTGTAGGACATTTGTTTATCAGATCTGAAGCAGTTTTAACTGCTTCCCTCCAAAATAATTTTGGCAATCCTGAACTTATTAGCATACATCTGGCATTTTCTAATAAAATCGTATTCATCCTTTCTGCAAGGCCATTCTGTTGTGGGGTATAAGTGACAGTCCTATGTCTAAGGATCCACTTTTTCTATGTATAACTTTACGAATTAATCACTTATTGTGAGAGCCAAATTTTTCTATTTAAGAACACTTGCATTGTACGTGATTATGCAATAATGATATGAATTTCTGTTTTGAAATTTTTAAACAATAGTAAGCCTCCATTTGGTAGGCATTAAAATGAAAGTTTATTGAAAAAATGTGACCGTTAGTGGGACAACCTGGGACCCACCATAGAGATAAAAAGTCAAAAAAATTGGTTGGAATATGAGTCTAACTGCTCTTTTTTTCATTTTAATGCCTACCAAACGGAGGCTAATTAAGTGAAAATTGCAATTAAAATAACTCAATATTCGGTATTGTAGTCAACTTGTGTCAAATCATGGATGGTGAAATGTCCTGATACCAAATTGTCCCTTGTCGTCAAATAATCAAGGTGGGACAAATGGTTTTATTTTATTTTATGTTTTTAATATAATTTTTTAATAAATAAAATCAATATAATAAAAAGAATTAGGATATTTTTATCTCTGCCTTGCCACCTCTCCATAAATCTCAAATGCGGTAGGAATGAGGAAGGTCGCCTCGTCTCTTTGTCATCTCTACTAAAGCTCTATGTTATTGTTACGACGACTCATGTATTGTAACAACAAATGTAAAATTGACTATTAAAGGATAACAATGTCCTTCTAATTGTTAAAGAGTCAAATTTTGTTAAAACACTATTATACTCTTATTTAAATAATATGAAAAGGATGAGTTTTTGAAGTAAACAATCATAGAAAATTGAAAAGAAATAATCAATCCATATACTTTATTCAAATCATTTTCATATAAAAAAACATAGATCCATTCTCCATATTGAAATTTGAAAAATGAACATAAACATAAAACATACAGGAATCCATGATAATTTGATTATTAGCCTGAATGGATCACGATCTTCCAATTTAATTTGTGAACTTCACTCCAATTTTGATTTCTATTGATGGGGATGTAGAAATCTTGAAGAATACACTCAAAATGGGGACCATAACCCATATATTCATAAGATAATGATCATTCATTGTCTTTCATTTGTTTTAAATCGGCCCCTCAACAATTTAAAACAAAATTTCGGTCTCTACACTTTAATTCCATGAAATATAATACCTATTAGTCAAAATTCATCTTTAGTCGATCACTTTAATTGACTAATATACTTTAAATAATAACACACACATTTTAATATGTTACATGAGGACCCAAATATGTTAGAAATTTCCAACATAAATAATCTATTACGCAT
>CAIGRH010077811.1:0-11660 GCA_903798295.1 Fraxinus nigra
CCCCCCCCCCCCTTTTTTTTTTGAGTTGTTTTGATGAAATTGTTCTTGAGTTGTTCCTATTACATAATATGTACTAGTTGATGGCAATCTGTATAATTCATTTTATACTTTCGTCGATCACGGAACGTGGCCAAACCAGAAACAGTTGTTTCGTTTTCTACCCTATGCAATCCCATGTGTATATTGTTAAGATAAAATCCCACATAAAAGTATTGACAAACATATAAAGGTTTGGACTAATCTTTTTCACAATGCCAACCTTTTGAGATGGAATTCGAAGATTCAATATTGTGTCAAAGCTTACTGGTTTTTGCCCACCTACAGTAAACTTTGTGCTAAAAGTATGTGAATCGAACTACAACACCCTCACTATAACTTCTATAAACAGAGAATTGAAAACCAATGTTTTATGACAAGGAACTATGGAAATATTCAGCCTCCTGCTCGAAATATTCTCAAGTATGCAGTATGCACATTAGTTGAAAATGTAGCAAATTAAGCTATTTTGAACTTATGCAGAAATATTATATATATGATGCTATCTAACTCGAGCATATCTTTTGTTTTCTTTCAATATTTTTCTTTATTTTCTGTATCTGTTCTCTATCTCTTTACCGAGCCAAAGTATATTTGAGAAAAGTGCACTTTTATATAGTCAAATTGTTTAGCCTTCATCCTTAGCTTTGATATGGAACCCTTCTATGGTTCATTCATGTTTTATCCTTTTAAGGTTGGCCTTCCTGTTCTTGATATCTATTATTATTATAGAATGAAAAGGCAAAGGGTGGATATTGTCAAAGTTCTGGTAGATCCACCGAGTTCCAACTCTCCAAAGAAGAATACATGTACACATCCTGGTCTCATCCACGGGATGTGCATATGCTGTGGGCAGACAATCGATGACGAATCTGGTGTGGCATTTGAGTACATACATAAGGTTGCTTTTTTTCAAATTTATTGTAATTTTGCCTTGTATCGTAGTATATTTAAGCAAATGTCTAATAATTTAAGTCCATTTACATATTACGTCGAGGAACCACTTCAATTTTGATATGATTTCCTTGTATATTCAGCATTTGAGGCTTGCTAATGATGAAATTGCGGGGTTACATGACCAGATCACACTCTGCTGAACTCCACTTGTATCTTTGACACTGAAGAAAAATATTTGAAGAGCCAACAAGATACTCTGCCAGGTATGCCCGCCTTAGTGTTTTTTACAATCGCTTCAGTAATATATTTCTTGCTTTTAAGGTCTTCATTTTTTTGGCTATGCATTTCAAATTTTGAGCATGATAGTCGTCATACTTAAATATATTCCGTTAAATCCAAAATTTCATTAAGAAAAAGATAAAAACAGAAAAAAACAAATAACATTCTTTTACAGTTTGAAATGAACTAAAAAATTAAATGTAATGAGTTCTTTGCTCTCAGAGTTAACTCTTGTAGTCAATATTGTTTCTATTTCTCTGTTTTATTTCTCCTTGGTATTGTTTAAGATGTATATATACACGATGGGAAAACTTTCCTATGCATTGGAAATGGCAAAACTACTTGACCCCGAGAATATTTACTTCCATTCTAGAGTTATAGCGAAAGAGGATTGTACCGAGAAGCATCGAAAAGGTCTTGATGTTGTTTTGGGGAAAGAAAGTGCAATCTTGATCCTTGATGATACAAAATCGGTAATTCTCACGCTGGAGATTATGACAAAGCAATCCCTTCTAGGATATTGGGGTGCTTACCGTATATTTTTGCATTAAAATCGAGAGTTGAACCATTTCTACTATTCTGTTCGAGTCATTGTAGGTATGGAAAAAGCACCTGGAGAACCTAATATTAATGGACGGATATCATTTCTTTGCTTTAGTTGTAAAGAATCTATACTCAACTGCAAATCACCTTCGCTCCTAAGATGTGATGAAAGTGAGACTGATGGAGCACTCGCTACTGTTCTTAAAATTCTGCAGCGAATCCACGGTTTATTCTTGGCTCGGTATGTGAAACCACAATGAGTTATTGCTATTATATTTTAATAATCATCAGTTGTACTGATAAATATCTGCTCTCGCAGGAACATGGGGACAATCCAGAGCGCCAAGATGTGAGGCAGGTAAATTTTCCAATGACAGATACTAAAAAATCGCAAATCATTTTGAAGATGACAGTCTACAGATACTAAAAACCGTCCGTTCAGAAGTATTAATGGGTTGCAAAGTTGTCTTAGCAAGTGTTCCCAAGACCAAACATCTCTGGCTTTGGAAAATGGCGCTACAACTTGGAGCTAGATGTTCGACCAAACTCAACCTGGATGTGACAAGCGTGGTCTCTGTGGATGCACAAAACATATCAGGCTAGTTGGGCAATGGACAAGAAATTTTTGGTCGACCCTAGACAGATTTGAAGCTTCCAGTTACTTGCAGAAAAAGCAGCCCAAAGAAAACTTCCCTGTTAGTCGAGCCAATCTCACTGATCCAGCCACAGTACCAGTTGCCATTCTCACTCCGAGTTTAACGCTTCCTGTTGATCTTGTAAGTCAAGCCAATCTCTTTGAACCGTTCATGTTACCAGTTTGTGTTCATGCTCTGGATTTAATGCTCCCGGTTGATCTTGATGCATGACTTTTGCAATATGATTCTTGAATATTTGTAAATGACAGATCTATGTTGCCTATACCTGTTTTTTGGTTCTGTATTGCTTCAAGATCAGCTTACACCCCATGGCTCGTAGATTCTTGAATGCATATATTATTTTTGAATTCTTAACAAGTTTCTATAGATTTTATATTGTTTTTCGGGTCAATTTTGGACGAAAATTTGTGGAAACAAACAATATTAACAATTAACGAGTCTTCAAGTTCATAATCTGAAGTGCATGCCCTCTAGTACAATTTAATGTAACTTGAATCTTATTATATTCAAGACATGTATCTACAGGCCAGATTTTCATTCAGTCAAGACAAAAACCTGGTTCCATATCAAATAAGAGAGACTGAATTCTGATCTCAACTTCAACAAAGTCAACCCTTCTCCATAAGAAAAGGCAAAAGACAAGCATGTCAATTTGTACAAAGTTACATTTTCGTTAGTGAATTCACAGACAAGAATGTCAAGTAATTAACATGATATCACAAGTGAATTACAAATCAAAAGTTACAGCAAACTAGTTTCTGTTTGACCATCCACAGTTTTGGGTTATCCTATCATAGAACCCATTATGGAATGTCAGTGAAGTAAATGTGCAAGCAAATGTTAAATTAAAATCTTTTCTACTAATGAACTAAGACCTAAAAATTTATACCCCATCCCGAACTTTTTTGAACACCATTAAATTCTATCCCGGGCCTCCATGAGCCTCTCCATGCCTTCTCCTCCTCCTAGAACTCCCCAAAACAATTCTGCCTTGACGACGAAGACGGCTAGCCAGTGATGTACCACCATGGTTGTCGTCCTCGTCCCTATCACTACTTTGACGAGAGTGATCTCTATCCAATGTATGGTTGGAGTCTCTCTCATGTCGCCTCATACCTCTGTGCGTCCCTGCAGAACCAAATGCCTGCAAAAAGAGAAAGACGTTCATCAAATTGCGATCAATTCCTGCTTCAAACCCCTCATTCGGCTCCATAGCATCTGCATCAAAATCCTCTTCATCAGAATCAAAACCATAGTGACTTCCTTCGATTACGTAATCCCCGAAAAACACTGCTCCTGGCATTGATGACCTTATTGTGCTCATTACATCTTCTGTCTCCCGCTCACGCTCCAGACTTCTCCACTTTTGTTGTAGAACAGGATCCACTTCCCGTGGCCTAGCAGAAGGGTGCTCTGCCCTCACATGTTTCCGCAGCTCCTTGAATGTTCCAACAAATGAACAGTTATCCTGTGTGCAGCTTCGTTTCTTAGCATTGAGATATTCTCGTGCAGGCTCCACAACAGTCCAGCCCTTCACTTGTCCCCGACAAAGGGGACATGCAATCTTTAGTACCTCACAATTCTCAACAGACCAACTAGAAAATTGGCCCGTAGCTTGACTGTTAAGTGAAACACGAGTAGGTGGATGGGTTTCTGACGAGGTTACTTTTGTATAGGCCTTCTGGTACTGGTCAAGGCAGTTGGAATAGCGGAAGCTGGTCCCACACATGTAAGGTCGGCAACCTTTGTCATGTGAAGAACACAAGAGAAGAACAGCATTGTGGGGACACTCCATGCACACAGAACAAGTTGCATCTTCCCAGTCTTTCTTCTCGAATTTTTTTGAGCACTTCTTTTGCTGAATTACCTCTGTTCCACTAGAAGCCGGCAAGGGATATGGCGTTGACCTGTACTTTCGTGAAGCAATTCTGCGTCTTCCCCTGATACCTTTTGCCATTTCCTAATTAACTTGATGAAACAATCTGGGATTTTAATAAGATGGATCAGCCATTGATGCAGAAAACTTAATACAGAAAATTAAGAAGATTGTGTACATATAATTACTGAAAATCATTTCCATTCCATAAGCAACATTAATCAATGACAAAAAGGAATGGCAAAACATGCGAATGTAAGTTGTCAGTAGTATCTTGAAAACTACAATCTATTGTGGTGGAAGCAAAAATAGTTGAAGGGATGGACTATGCAGTGGATCAAGTGAACACCAGAATCCTTTTAGTTCTCTCCAGTCTCCACATCAAAATAAAGGCAGGTCAAAGGATAATTTCCCAGAAAAGAAATCCTAATATCAGATAACAACTTTCTAATAATATTATTCATCAATAGATCTGCAAGTGAAAGGTCAATGAAACAAAATATTGTTCAGGCAACTAATTGCAGAACATCTGCACGTAGCAGACTTTTCCAGACCAACAGCATCCAAAGGCATGCTCGAAAATCAAGATGCATTATATGAATAGTTAAAGCATCAAAATTTGAAAAGATTGAATCATATTTGATGCAATTGATGAAACTCAGAAATGAAGCATTTTAAATACATAAAACATTAGCTCCCAAAAAACAGCAAAATCAGAAATTCAATGCATTGAAGTTCTGGATAATTATCCAAACATAAACCCACCAAATCTAAACTCAAATTAAAACTACATAATAAAATCCCAACAATTCAGTAAAGAAGCCAAATGCAAAATTTAACCATCACTCTCAGAACTTAGAATAAAATTTACCAATAAACAAGAGAAAGAAACCCACCTAGTGTTTCAAGCAAAGTAAATCTGTATCCCGAAAGATGAATTATTTGCAAAGGACCAAGATGCACCCACACTATTTGTATATACATCAAACAAAATTCAACTTTCACATGGTATATAGTACAGAGCGATTCGGGCAACGAAAACACGCAACAACGTGGTACAAGGGAGGAATCACGCATGGAGACAGATAAGAAAGTGAATTAACAAATGCAAATTATAAAAAGCTTGATTGAACCAACAACAAAATGGGTAATTAATTATAATTATAAAAGCATCAAATCACATGACCCTGACATCCAATTCAATTGAGATCCCGAGACGAAAAATAAAACAAAATCTACAAAAAAATAATAATAATAATAGAAAAAATTATCATCGAGAAATGCTTAATAGTTTCTTACCAGAGGATTGATTGAAGGAATTTTTTTCCCTGGGGGGACAATTTTTTAATCTTTTTAGAGAGAGAGAGTTAGGGCTCGAAATATAAATGGTTATGGAGAGGAGAAATGCTATCAAAGATTCAAAAGCATCTTCCAGTGTTTTGATGACGCGAGAAAATATTGTTTGTGGAAGTTAATTCAACCATTCAACTTTGGTACATCTGTAATATATATATCACATTAATTAAGAATTATTTTTTAGACAATTTTAGCTCTAATTCAATTATTTCAATAATACTTTCATTTTCATTTTTTAATATTTATTTAATCATTTAGTTACCAGTATTTGAAATATTCATTTCATCTATATACTTTCATTAATATATGAATTCTCTATTATTAATTTCCAATCAATTAATATTCATCTTCATCTATGCATTATCCTGTTATTAATTTTAATTGTAAGTTAATTAGAATTTCACATTCAAAAATGTATTTCATTATTCACGTTCAAACATGTTAATTAACATCCAGTTATATTTAATTAGAAATTAAATAAATGATTTATCATTCATTATCACATATATATTCTTTGGTATTAATTATAAATTAATTAACATTCACGCATATTTAAATCTTTTTTTTTACAACACTTATAAAGCATTTCATAATAACAAGCAATATACGTTCAACGTTGACTAGTTGAATTAAGTGAACTATTTTACTTATAATTTCTAGTATAAAAGTTTTATTCATAAGTAATATTTTTTACTTATGAATAATTTGTTTACATATAAATAATTGTTCTCTTAAAGTTAAATTTGTATTTATAATTAAAAAAAATTATCTCATATCTAAATTTTTACTCACAAGTGAATTTTTAAAGTACAAGTGACTTCATCCCTAACAATATAAAAGAGGTAGCACTCTTCTGAACACGTGTCACAATTCCCTATCGTCAACCATTATGACGTCGTTCGAGATTTTTCCATTTCTTTTCATTTGTCCGTTTTCATTTCATTCTTCAAACCTTCAATTTTTCTTCCCAAAACCTGGCAATGAAACCGTCAAACCGAAACAGGCTGAAGCAACGAGACTCGAGCAACTCCTCGAAACCTTTAAGCTTCCCTTTCGCTTCTCCTACAGCCATCTTGGAGATTTGAGTTCCCGAAACCTTTTCACACGCATACATACCGCTCCCCATCATTCATCAATCTACCACCATTAATTGCGCTGAGTTGTCGTGTCTATGGTTTCCCTTTCAACTTATTCCGAGCAGAAACTCCGGAGAGTAACACCTCAGGTTTGTATTAGATCCATCCCCTCTTCTTCCGATTCCGAATCCGATTTCAAAACCCCATAAAATAATCGTCGCTAATGACTGAAAATCCATCCACTTCCGTTTCTTCACATTTTACCGTAATATTTGGTGAGTACTCTAAAATTTCTTGTTAATTTTGATTTTGTTCCAATTTTAATTTCTTGTTAATTTTACTGATGTGTTTTTCCTTTTATGTGATAATTTAAAATGCTTCCAGGAATACAGAGCGAGCCAATGTGCAATGGGTGTAGCAGCTTTGTAATGCAGTCACTTTTGTACCCAGGTAAATTTGAATTCGAAGAATGCTAATACCTAAAAAAGGAAGAAAATGTAATAAAAAAAATTCTTCATGCTGCACGGACACTCCGTGTGCGTCTCTGCATGCACAGGGAGAGTTTTTTTTATTTAGCTATTGGCATTTTAAAACTATCAAACTCAAACAAATTATATGATATTTGATTTAAAACAAAAGAATTCAACATTTTCACCATTTTTTTNAGTTAAAAATATTGTGTTACATGTGGAAATCTTTAACATTCACTATTTTAAAAAAAAAATAAAAAATATATATTCTCCGTCGGCATGGAGGCATCATGTCTCTAGTAAAAGATTTTTAACTCAATCAACCTTTAGGCATGGATGAAGACACGAGCCCGCTCGATATCTCCATGCGCACACGAAACCTCCGTGCATGCACACATTTTTTTTTTATAGCTATTGATTATGAACTCATACAAATTATATAATATTTGAATTAAAACAAAAGAATTCAACATTTTCACCATTTTTTTTAACAAAGAGCTCATGTTGTAAACAATAAGAGAGTTGTAGAATATCTTCGAACACTGGATGCCACTAAACGGAGAGAGTCTCAGGCAAGAAGAATTTTATTGAGTTTATTTTTTTATGTTTATTTCGAATGATTGATAATTTGTATTATTAGTTATCATCGTTGGAAGAAGTCTAATAATGGTTTGAGGAAGTTTTTGTATACAAGTTATATAATTGAATTGGATTTGACTATAACCCTTATGCAGTTCCTCATATCATTCATCCTCCTCACAAAACTTCATATATTGCTCATAACGTAAAACTCATTTATTCTTTATATTTTCAATATATTTCCTTTCCCTTTTCCCTCTTTATTCAAACCATTTTAAATCTTTCATTTCGTTTTTGTTTTTGTAGTTCTACTTATTATTTTTCTTATAAGAAGGATTTATATCTTACAATGTAAGACTAAAAGTAGTTTGATTTTATTTATTTGTTTCCTTTAGTAATTGAGGATCTGTTTTTTACTTTGGATAGCTGGAGGAATGTATTGTGCTACAAGTAGTTAATGATACAAAACAATGTATGTTCTTTTTTCTCTTTTATTATTTTTATTTTTCCTGACGTTCGGAACTAGGGTTTCTTGCTATTTGTAATACAGAAATCATACATAGGCAAAACATTAGAATGACGTGGGGTTGAAATAAAGAAAGTTTATCTGGTTTATGCATTTTTACCTACTCCACATTTGACGTGAAAACGAGAAGGAAAATGTTCATTTTCCCCCCTTTTATGAGGTTTGAAAATAATTGCTCAAACTTTCCACTTATTTTCCTGCTGACTCTTAAAGATTTTTCTTTCGTGGTTTCGTACAACATTATATACAGGGAGACTAAATTTCTAATTTGTAGTTTTCATTGTGCTTAAGGCCAGATTGAGAAGCTTTGCTATGAGACTTGTCGTCTGTCATTTTTATAAATTTGAGGTGATGTATATTGGTTGTTTATGATGAGTAATTTTCTTTTGTGTTTCTAACTTCCTTTTTGTTTATTTGTGTATTTCTCATTGAAACTTTTAAATTTTCCATTGAAGAAATTTTGCTAAACAAGATTTAATTAGTGATGTCTCCAAAAATAATTAAAAATCGGTCAACGATATTACGTAGCCAACTATATTATGACACGTGTGTCTCACTAGTTTTTAATAGAAATCTAACTTGCCAATCGGTAAACTTGTGCCCAGGTCACAAGTTCCGGTTGAACGAGTTTGATGTTAGTTTTTATCTAAACTATTTATGTCATGTCATCCAACCTAATGCTGACCCGGTTCCCGACTTTTCCCAAATGAGTAACGAATCACACGTAATTCCGAGTCTTTTTTCTTTTGCTATCTTATATATCCTGTTAAACTATTTCGAGCAAACTTTTTAAAAGTGGGCCATGCATCTACATAAATGTCGTTAACAACCCAAACCATCCCCTATAAATACCCAAGAACATGCACTTGTGGATGTACAACAAAACAATACTTGACAAACATTAGTGAAAGGATAAACAATGCCTTCTTCCTCAGTATCCATCATCTCCAAATGCACTGTCTACCCACAAAACAAATCTTCCATTAAATCTCTTAAGCTCTCTGTATCTGATCTTCCCATGCTTTCATGCCAGTACATCCAAAAGGGTGTTTTGCTATCTCAACCACCATTTGAATCCGCCATTCTCATCTCTCTCCTCAAGATTTCTCTCTCTAAAACTCTCTCTCACTTCCCGGCTCTCGCTGGCCACCTTCATACTGATGCTAATGGCCATGTCCACATCCTTTGTAATGATTTTGGTATCGATTTTGTTCACGCCAAGGCGCCATACATATCTGTTAGTACCCTTCTTCCATCTGACCATCATCAAGATATCAATCCTAGTTTCAGAAAGTTCTTCCAATTTGATAACACTCTGAGCTACGTTGGACACTATAAACCCCTCGTCGCAGTTCAGGTAACTGAGCTCAACGACGGCGTTTTTATCGGCTGCACCGCCAACCACGCGGTGGTGGACGGCACCTCTTTCTGGAACTTCTTCAATACCTTTGCAGAGGTCTGTAAAGGGGCGGAGAAGATCTCAAGAACTCCCAATTTCAGCCGCGACACCGTATTAGATTCACCGGCGTCGCTCAAGTTTCCCGACGGTGGGCCGTCGGCGACTTTTTCCGGCGATGAACCTTTGCGTGAAAAGATTTTCCATTTTAGCAGAGAAGCCATCTTGAAGCTGAAATTCAGAGCAAATAATCTGTCCCGAAAACCCGAAATGTCGGGCCCAAAAGGCGTGGAGATTTTTGGGAAACAGAGAAATGATAATTGGGTTGAAAATAACTGTAAAGTTAACGGAAAAATAACGTCCGTTTTGGACGAGCTTCTGTTCAAGAATGGTACTAACAAATGGGAAAAGAATCCAACGACTGTGATTTCATCATTTCAGTCACTTAGTGCACAACTTTGGAGGTCGGTGACACGTGCCAGACAATTAGACGATAACAAAGTAACGACATTTAGAATGGCAGTTAACTGTAGACACCGGCTTGAACCGCGACTCGAGCCACTCTATTTTGGGAACGCTATTCAGAGTATTCCAACAGTTGCAACAGTTGGGGAGCTTTTATCTAAAGACTTGAATTGGAGCGCAAATCAGCTCCACATGAACGTAGTGGCACACGATGATGGTACGGTTCGTCGAGGCGTGAAGGATTGGGAGAACAACCCGAGGTTGTTCCCATTGGGGAATTTCGATGGTGCGATGATCACCATGGGAAGTTCTCCAAGATTTCCAATGTACGATAATGATTTTGGATGGGGTCGACCATTGGCGGTTAGAAGTGGTAGGGCCAATAAATTTGACGGTAAGATCTCAGCTTTCCCTGGACGGGAAGGAAATGGAAATGTTGACCTGGAGGTGGTTTTAGCTCCTGAGACCATGGCTGGTTTAGAGAACGATATGGAGTTCATGCAATATGTTTCCTGAACGATTAGTCCACGCAGCTAATATAAACTCATTTATGCTCGAATCGTACTTAAAAAAATTATCATTGTGAAAGGGATGAGAGTATCTACAAATATTCGGTCTTGTAACTTAAATCTCGGTGTCATGAAAATATAGACGTTTAACAGACATTATCGTTGAAACAGTTACTAGATTTGAGTCATATCTAGAGCATATTTGTAGTGCCAACATGCAATGGGTCTATGGAGACTTGTCAAGGATAAGTGTATGGGGGTGTTAGTGATGTTCAAAGTTCAAACCACAAACCATTCCTCACGTTAAACAAGAGGCAGACCACATAAGCCGTATTCCAACCTCTTCCAACTTGAAGTGATTGTCCCTCCACCGGATTGATTGTGTAACATTTTTTCTTCATTTGTGATGGAATGAAATCTGATTTTACTTTGTAAAATTTCTTTACTTGTGATCCATGAAATCCTATCTGCTAGTAAGATTAGAAATACACAAAGAAAAATTTATCTCAAATTTTTCTTCGATAAGATAAGTAAAAGATTGAATCAACATCAACTTAACTTTTCTTCCTTACTATAACGAGGAAGCAGAGTATACAATGATCTAACACATCTCACACACCCAAAAAATCGACCCCTTGATTAAAATCCGTTAGTAGTTTATGTAATAGTTTCATCAAATTAATCCGCACACGAAATCAAAAGCATACCTGATCTTTTCTTGCGCTACATTATTTTCTATATAACTGTCCAAAACCTCCTGAACCCACACTGGTAGTAAATGTGGAAATGGCCAAACATTATGCGTCAAGGATAGTGGATCTGCCTCTAGGTTTTCAGAACCCTTCTTGCAGTGGATTTCATAACTGAGTCTCAACAGTTTGGACAGCTAATTTTTCTGTAGTGGAGTGGTTATCCTTTGCTCCAGTAGATACTCGAGAGACTTGTTGGGTTTTGATACCCAATAAATTCGGACGATGATGTTAAACCGTTTTATTT
>CAIGRH010077905.1:0-16036 GCA_903798295.1 Fraxinus nigra
TAAAATGTATAGTAGTATAATTAATTTATCAATACTTGAAAATATTTAAGTTTTTTTCCACTCACAAAGCTATGTACGTAATAATCAACTTGGTTGGTAGGCTATCCCGTTCTCTGTGTTACCGCCTAAGAGATAATAACAACTGAATCATTAGTCACTTCTATTTGAATTAATAATTGATTATAATTAGCAAATTGTGGAAACCGTATTAATTAAAGTTATTATTTTTAGTGAATTGGAAATTTGTATTTTCTGTAGTAGGTCTCTTGTAATTTTAATTATTCCAATAGAAATACTCGTTTCTTCATAGTATTAGAGCTATGCATCTAAACCTAGCAAAATAATGGCGGATTTCCTCGCCAACAATAGGGAGTCGACGACCTCCGAAACATCCAGTTTCGAAATAGAGGTCGGTCATTCAATTGGTTCTCACGAAATTGAAAACTCTTCCTTCCAACTCACGGTGGAAAGGTTGAATGGAAGAAACTACAGTGAATGGGCCCAATCTGTAAAGCCAGTAATTGACGGAAAAGGAAAGTTAGGCTATCTTACTTGCAAAACCAAGAGGTCAACGGTTGATGCCTTATTACAGAAGTGGAAGTCTGAAAATTCAATGGTGAATGCCTAGTTGGTTAATTCCATGAAACCGATGATTGGGAAGACATATCTATTCCTCCCAATAGCAAAGGACGTTTGGGACTCAATGAAGTATACCTATTCTGATTTTGAAGATTCATCGTATATATTTGAAATTAAAGCTCGATTGTGGCAAACTCAACAATGACCCAAAGACATGACTAACTATTACATGGAAATGGTAAATCTTTGGCAAGAACTCGATTTAAGTGTCGAGGAAGAATGAAAGTGTCCGAAAGACTGTTCACTGTACAAAAAGAAGTAGGAGACTGATGACTGTTGTCGACTTGGGAGGTTTTTGCAGAGGTTCATCGGGAATAAGAGCGATGATTGGAAATGATGAAGGAAACGATCGAACCTTTTGGAGTTGGAGAAATGTTGGCCCTCAATGCAAAAATTAGTGGACCAGCTTTTAAAAGACTTCTTGGGCCTAAATCAGTTGGGCCTATACCGGTGGGATAAAAACAACAGTGGGCCTGGAAGAATCAATAGTGGGCATGTAACCTGTTTTTCAAAATCCAAATGGTGATGGTGTATTTGGCTTTTCTTTTAAAGGGTCTACAAATGGGTCAACTCTAAAACAATGAGAACGACTATAGTGTGAACATTTCCGCAGGCCGAGACACAAAGAGGACAAGTGTTGGGAAATTCATGGAAACCACCCCACTGACTTGAAACCAAGACAAAATACTCGAAGTCAGGGATACCAAGCTGAGACGGTAAGGCCCTGTTTGTTTTGGCATCATTTCCATGGAACTTGAAAATGAAATTCCATCTTCCACAAAAAAGCATGTTTGAATGGAAAACTTTTCTTGACAATTCATTTTCTTGGTTTTGGCTCAAACGGTTCCAGTTCCATGGTTTTGAGGAAAACCAAATCCCACCAATTTACTTTTCTTTTTCTTTAACAATGGAAACAAATTATATCCCCAATTGTAACAAATTATATCCCTTTAATGGACAATTTTCATGTAAAACAAAGTCAAATGAACACTAAAAGACTCAAAAATTTTAATACTTTCCACGTGAAAAATTATGCTAATCAAACACAATTAATTGACAATTCACATGAAAATAATTCTATGCAATTCAATTCATTGAAATTCATTTTCTTTCCACCCAAATTTCATTTTTACAATCAAGCGGGCCCTAAATTCTGGTTTGAGTGGTGCATTCAATTCCAAACAAATGGAGCAACTCTATCAAATAATCTCTAGCCTTCAAACACTTGGTTAGTCCTCTACCAAATGTCATTCCAATTCCTTAGCTCATAATGTTAATTTTTTGCAAGCCAAGCACGTCAAAATTTAAAACCTCTTGAATTGTTGACTCGGGTGCATCATGTTACATGATGGATTCATATCAATTATTCTCATCATACTCAACTTGTGCTGGAGATGTTAAGGTGAAAATTACAGATGGTTCACTCTCTTCGGTCACAAGAAAAGGAAATATTCAAATTTTGAGTCTATAACACTTGATTATGTCCTTTACGTCCCAAATTTTTCATGTAACTTGCTATCTTTTAGTCAACTAATCAAAAATTCCAATTGCTTTGCTAATTTGTCTTTTAGGACCTTTCGTCAGGGAAGATGATTAACAGTGCTAAAGAATGTGGGGGACTGTATTACTTCGATGAAGTTGATGTGAGTAAACTAGGTTGACTTAATACAACATCAATTGATTTCCAATGTGAAATTAAATTGTTTTTGCCCCTATTTGACATAGTTGAAAATCATATTTTTAGTAAATTTTTATAGAAGTCGATGAAATATATGGTTAAAAAGTTATAGATCCCATGAAATATAAAATTAAAATTAGTTATTACTTTGACTTAAACGTTTTGCAAGATTTTAAGGTATATCAAATAGGGTATTTATTTATTTATTTCAAAATGGGACGGAAAAAGAAAAAACAAAAGAAAAAAATGACTTGAATGACTAGTGTGTAAACCGAAATCCAGAATCAATAGTGACTAATTGCCCAATATGAATGCACAAAATTGATTTTTAGGTTATAATGTCCATCATTGATGTGGCATCAACAATAAGAGATAAAGTAAAAAAATAGAAAAAAATACCAATGTGGCAATGTCATAGGTTGCCACATCAACGATAGACATTATGTAGATGTTTGATGTGAATTAAAATTAGATTTTTAATAGATTGCGATACAAAGTCCTTGAATCGTGAAAGTTGAAAACTTTAGCACTTTTAATAGGCAGCCTAAATTCGATGGTCAACATTCATGCACCTACTCCAAAAACTCCTGATCATCAGATGACATTCAATCTAACGGATCCAATTACTCCACGACTCCCATCGCATTGCCTTTGATTAAACCATCACTTTATGGTTCATAAAAATTCCACGCTTCTCACCCCATAGCCGTCCGATCAATGACAATCCAACGGTCATCTTCAGCGCCATCTCCACTTCCCGTCTCTCTTATTCACACCCCGCCCTTTTTTTATTTTTTCTTTCCTTCTGACAGCTAAAAATATCCCATCTCAAGACTCTCTTTCTCTAAATTATTTTGGCTTCTGTCTCTGCATTCTTTTTTTAGATTGGTTTTTTTTTTAAGGAAATGCAAGACCAAGCTACTAGTTCTATTGCAGCCAGTTCATTGCCTTCAAGTAGTGAGAGATCTTCCAGCTCTGCCCTTCACGTTGAAGTCAAAGAAGGTTCCCGTACTGTTACTCCTCTATTTTCTTTGTCTTTTTTTTTTTTTTAAATTGAATTATTTTATTTGAATTACTGTTTTTTTGTTAACTGTGCTTTAAATTCTTCAGCTAGCTGCAAATCATGCCCTGTAATTTCTGGAAAAAGATTGTAACTCTTTTATTAAACGGATAACTAATTGAATAATTCACGAGTGCATTATGTTTATATTGTTGGGTTTTGGAGATTTCGAAGAATATGAGATTTGCAAATCTGGGTCATAGTTCACAGAGCATAGAGAGAACAGAGATGTCACTTTGTTATCGATCTGAGAACCGTAATTTTTTTGAAAATTTATGAAGGTATGGAGAGTGATGATGAAATAAGAAGAGTGCCGGAGATGGGCGGATGTCCAATAGTTTCCGGCAGCGGTCCGGTTCAGGCTTCAGGTGGGGGGCAAAGGAAAAGAGGTAGAAGCCCAGCTGACAAAGAAAATAAGAGGCTAAAACGGTAAGTAACGTAACAAACAATTCAGACTGATTCTATTCTACTTTCACCACTGTCAAGTAGGTGGGTAAAAAATATCTGACAAAGTAGCTTATCTCACACATATCAACTACCACGAGGAAAAAAATCCAGCTGCCAAATATTCCTACGGCTACATTTCTGATTTTCCCCTAAACATTATTTCTGATTCCCAACATTAGTTTTGCTATAAGGTAGGGAAATTGTGGTTTATTTTTGTTGTTAGGTTGTTGAGGAACCGAGTGTCAGCACAACAAGCTAGGGAGAGGAAGAAGGCATACTTGATTGATTTGGAGGGTCGAGTTAAAGAGTTAGAAACTAAGAATGCAGAACTTGAAGAAAGGGTTTCGACTTTGCAAAATGAGAATCAAATGCTTAGACAGGTGAGCTACCTAATATTTCAATTTCATTCATTCTTCCATAGTTACATACAAGTTTAGCAAGTTTGATAGACTAGACTAGTATTGTAACAAGAAGAAAAAGAAACTCGGTTGGTCCTAATGTAATGATTTGCTTGCTAGTTTCTCTTCGACTTAGTTCCCTATGTTAATTAAAAACAATGCTCCAAAACAGTGCTAACCCTTTATTTCTGGTTGCAGATACTGAAAAATACAACTGCAGCAGAGGGGCGGAAGTAAATTAAAGTGCTTCTTTGAAGGTTTATCATTATAAAATTATCTGAGTTTCTTCTTTATTTGAACCAAACAGCAGATGTATGCGTGGTACATAGATTGATTAGTCAGAAGTCTTTAACTATTTAATAGCTGTAGAGCTGTATTTTGTCCCTAACCTCTATGCTAGATTGCCACAAGAGGAATGAAAGATAATTTCGTGTTCGGGCATGTCGCGCGTGAGCCACTCCAATATGTACACTATAGCAATAACAATTTGGCAAAATGCCCCATGCTCAAATAGTCTATGTGGTCGTACTCAGTGTAATGAATGAGATTATATTTTTTTACTTAATTAATTGCGTTGGGTGCTATTTATTAATCCTTTATTGTACTTTTCATTTTTTATTTAAAGTAAGGTGGTACTTTCGAGATTTTATTAATATGTTCTCACTTGTAGCGGAGAAATATCGTGATTATATGAAAATAATGAGAGCAGTAAATGAGGAAGTACTTCTCCTTTTACAATGAAAGTAAATGACGAAGAATAAAGCAGTAAATAAGGAAGTACTATATTCTTTACAATAAAAAAATTATTGAAAGTTAAAATAAAATTCAAACTCTAATATGGGCAATTCATGTTTGTCAACTTGTACTAGTGACCTAATATGTAGTGGTAGGTAAAATGGTTCATATACCTGATATCGACGATGATTTCAACCCTCATTAGCAAAAGCATATGTAACCTAATTTCCTTTTTTTGTAAATGTGGGAGACTATATCTCTGTCAAATGATATGATGTTTGAGATACATCTAAGCATGCCCTGAATAGTTCATGGTTCTCCTCCTCTAGTGATGTAGTGAATAGCCCTTGTAGAGTTTGACTCAACCAAAATCGCTGAATAATATAGTCCTTGAGCTAGTAAAATCCCATAAAAAAAAGTCCAGAACTCTACCTCTAATATTATGCACGATCCATATGAAGCTGAGAAAACCCTGATACAGTGTTGTGCGTGATCTTTGATGATGCCTCCTCCAATCGCATAACTATTCTTAATGCATCCATTAATATTGATCTTGATAGGTTCGACTGATGGAGTATACCACCAAACTAAAATAGGGGAAGATGGGGAATGGGATTTCATAAAAATACCAAATATGGGGTGCAAGAGTGAAATCTCCTTGCCAATGCACCGTTTGAAACAATTCTCCTATATGAAGAAAAGAGATCATGCGATAGACCTTCCAAATGATACGTTTGGTTACCATGTGAATCCCCCTTATACTTCGCATCATTTCTCACGGTCCATATATACCAAAATATTANGCGTGATCTTTGATGATGCCTCCTCCAATCGCATAACTATTCTTAATGCATCCATTAATATTGATCTTGATAGGTTCGACTGATGGAGTATACCACCAAACTAAAATAGGGGAAGATGGGGAATGGGATTTCATAAAAATACCAAATATGGGGTGCAAGAGTGAAATCTCCTTGCCAATGCACCGTTTGAAACAATTCTCCTATATGAAGAAAAGAGATCATGCGATAGACCTTCCAAATGATACGTTTGGTTACCATGTGAATCCCCCTTATACTTCGCATCATTTCTCACGGTCCATATATACCAAAATATTAGTAGAGGAACGATAATGTGAATGTATCCACAACAAACATACGGTCCAAAATACCTCTATCTCTGGAATCTCTGTCTGACTCCCTTTCCTGAACTCATAGGTATCGGGAAAATATCCTCAAAATGATGCCATGCCTGATTGGAGATGCTACTACTAGTGAAAATATGACCGATAGTCTCAGTCTCGCAACAACATTGGCAGCGAGAAGCTAATTAGCATCCAATCCTTCCCTGAATAACCACATCTACTCGAACGAGGCTCTGCCTAGTCTTTAGCAGAAAAATGAGACAGTGACGAGCAAAATGGAGCTCTATAGTAACCAGTACGAATCTTGATACTGACATCCCGAACATACCTAATTTGGTAACGAAGCTATCATCAGATGTATTCCGTCAAAAAATTCGATCCGGGGCCTCTACACTTAAAGGTATAGCTACTATCTGCTCCGCCATAAGAAGAGGGAGAACCTGTAATAAACGTCCTATATCCCACTTAGTATCATCATAGATATCTCGCACCCTCGCAGATGTGTGCTTTTTGTGTGAGAATAAGGATGACAATGTGGTCTCACACCCAGAAATCATGTCAAAAGAAAATCTGACATGCATCAATGTGCCATGCAATGTGTGCCTCTGTTCGGGGCCTAACTAATTTCAGCCCCTTCTAGATAGGATATGCCGAGTAGGGAACTACTGCGAGTAAATGATGTGTCCTCATACAATACTTGTCCCGTAAGATCTAGGCCCAAAGAAATTTATAAGAACGAAATAATCACAAGTGCTTCATAGAGAAGATGTCCACCACATCCTATAAGTTCCTAAAGCCTAGACCATCCTCATCAGTAGGAAGACAAATCTTCTTCCAGCTCCACCAATGTAAACGTCGTGCTTATTCTTTGGAATCCCACAAGAATTGCGCAAAAATGCTCTCAAGTCTTTTCATGATTGCCTTAGGAGACTGCATGACTTGAAGAAGGTGTAATGACATGGAGAATAGCACTGACCTCAGCAAAGTAATACGACCCCCATATGATAAAAGTCATGACGCCCAACTTGAGATCATATCCCTGACTTTCTGGATAAGGTCATCATAAATGAAGCTTATCTTGGTCCTCTTAAATAAGGGAACTCCCAGATAAGTGAAAAGTTGTTGCTGGTGTCGAAAACTAGTCAAAATCTCCAATAGTCTGATCTGACTAATACATGTCCGTCTAGGTAGTATGAGTTCGCTCTTGTGCATGTTCACCAACTGACCATAAACTCTCTCATAACGCTCCAAACAACCAATAATCCTTTATTGGTACTTAAAATGCTTAGATTGGTGACAATGTTTTAATTCTTACCTAATCAATCACGGGTAAATAATTAATATATGTTGCGTCTCTGAAAAGTTTAAGTGTTTTTCAAGTTATAGATGGAAATGAATACTAAAAACAAGTCAAAACGTAAAAATAGGCATGGACCGGTTGAGTAGTCGCTTGAGCTCTGGAGGGTACCATGCGGGCGATGTTGGAACTGCTCGAGTGCTAGGCAGGAGCTAGCTCTCGGTATAGAATTTTGACGGCGTTGCTCGAGCGGTAAGTTAGAGACCAGCTAGGCGTTGGAGATTTCTTTTTGTCCATATCTTGATCTCTTCAAGTTCAATACAAATTCTAATTTTCAATTGGGCTTTCAAATAGAATCTCAATTAGTTTTTGTCAAATAGACTTCAAATATGATTCCAAATAGAATTCGGGTCACGTCCTAATTCTAATAAATTTCATCTTGACACAAATTTCACTACAAGAAATAAAGTTGAAAGATTCTCCACCTTTAGACAAATTTCACTACAAGGAATAAAATTCAACTCTTTCACAAAAACACAAATGAAATTCTCCATCAAAATTTCCAACTGTAAATATTCTCCTAAACTCTGTCATCCAACTAAGGCAAAACTCAATAACTGAGTATTAACAAAATTCTAAGCATTGGGCTTGGACATCACAAAAAAAAAATAAAAAAATAAAAAAGCTTTAAAATAGAACACCACAACTGAATGCATCAAAAGACATATTTTGGCTAGAATTAACACTCTTAACCACATTCAAACTATCAACTAAATTAGCAGAATTGTAATTGTATGGAGGCTTATAATAAAAAAATGAGTATATTACTAGCAATTGAATACAATGGCATCGTTGATAAAGGTGGTAAACCAGTATTATCCATAACTTTTAAATTTAACTAAGATATATTCTTCAAATAAAACCTCAAATTAGACTCTAAAGTACATAATCCAACTCCAAATCCATCGGCGTTCTTAAAATATGCTGATTGATTAAAGATGCTATATGACAATATAAGACATATAACTGGGATTTCTATATTCCTTCAACAAAACATGGACTTCTTTTCTAACCTTCAAGACTCCACCTTCAACAGTGTATTTGCACCCTTTGAATCAAGAACACTCAAAGAGATAAAATTCTCTTCAAATCTGGAACGTAACTTTTACTGCATCAAATGTTCTAACCATCCCATCAAACATCTTTATTATAACCCGATCAATACCATCTATCTTACAAAGCGTATTATTTCTCATTACCACAGCACTTTTTGAAGCTATTTCATATGTTGAAAATAAAACCCAATTGAAACATATATGAAATGTGCAAGTTGTATCAAGAATCCAATTCTCGTCAAGTTGGGAGCCGTAGTCAGAAATAACTATAACTTCTCTATCACTATGATAATTTTCTGCAATTTTGGCTTCCCTTGAAGTTTCTAATTGCTGATTTGTAGCCAATTTTTCTTTATTCTTCAACTTATAACAATCATTTAACCATTTCTTTTGCAACAATCACAAAATTTGGAGTTAGATTTTTGTTAGGTTTCAATTGATTTTGTAATTGGCAAATTTTGTGAACAAAAATACTTAAATTGAGAGAGTGTAAAAGTTCAAGGAGTAATGTGCAATATGTTAAAATTTGGTTATTAGATCTAGGGTCTCGAGTTTGGAATAAGGAGAAAATGGTGATGATTTTCGCTAGACTGGCGTCAAAGATTAGCTCGAGCTACAAAAACAGAAACTGCATCGCTAGACTGTCGCCCCTCCTTCGTTCGAGAGATAGCCTGTCGCTGAGCTCTCACTCGAGCGATAGGGTTATACGTAAATAATTTGTTTCGCGTTTTAAAGGCGTTTTTCCCGGTCCATCTTTTTTCTACCTTACCTATAAATATTCTAAAGCCACAGAACGAGATTTCTTAAGGTTGAACATTAAGCGAACATTGTGTTTTCATATTCTCTTCATCTTTGAAGCTTTAAACATTTATGTTTCTTTGATATACTATTCTTGGTGGCCAAAAACATCAGATTCCTAATCCAAATATCAAACCACTGCTTCCCCACATATCTGTCAGAGTTGCTGAAGATCGAGGAAGGTAACTATAGTTTCAGTTGGTGATGAATGATTCCACAAAGCTATGAGTTGCTGCAGGAGGGCAAAATCCAAGAGAACTTTGGAAATTGCAATTGGAATTGGTGCAGGAGCACAAAATTTAGGTGAGCTGTCGAAATTACAGTCAGAAGATCGGATAGTACGTGTCGTCGTCTAGTCTAGTGGATTGTAAGTCACGAATAGTTTATAGTGGATTGTTGACTGACAAAGTATCCGGAGTTTTTACTCAGTTGGGGTTTCTCCTTGATCACTCTTGTGTTTTTACTACTTTACTTAATGATTATATGAATTGCAGTATTTAAACATAGGATTAAATTGACTCGATTGACTAACTATCTAGAGATAATTAATTGGTGTCTTGTTGCTAATTAATTAATAATTTTAATTCCACATAATATACCTATTCACCCCCTCTAGGTATTGTTAGGGTCGAACTGCGTAAATTTCAATTGGTATCAGAGCCTTAATTCGATTCTTGACCCTTATTTGTTAAATCTAGACGAGTCAGTCTTTGTCCGTGCCTCCGTTTTTTACGGAAGCAATTATGCCTACTGGAAAGTTTGAATGAGAGATTTTTAAGGCTTTGGATGAACGTAGTTGGATTAGCATTCAAAATGGGTGGGCTCCACCTTCAACAACTGTTGATGGTGTAGTCACACCCATTGATATTTCAATGTTGTCGAAAACGAATTTGGATGAGTGTAATTGGAACAGTAAGGGCCTTCATGCCATGTTCATGGCTGTGTCTACTAAAGAGTTTAGGCGTGTATCGATGTGTGAAACTACCGAGAAAGTTTGGGATATTTTAGAAACCACACACGAGGGAACTAGAACTGTTAGGAACTCTAAATTGCAGATGTTAACCACTAGGTTTGAAGAGATAAGGATGGCTGAGGCTGAGACTTTTGATAGTTTTTATGCTAAACTCAATGAGATAGTCAATTCGAGTATTAATTTAGGTAAGAAGATCCCCGAGACCAAAATTGTTAGGAAAGTCCTTAGATCATTGCCCGAGAGGTTTAGACCTAAGGTCANTAGAAACCACACAAGAGGGAACTAGAACTGTTAGGAACTCTAAATTGCAGATGTTAACCACTAGGTTTGTAGAGTTAAGGATGGCGGATGATGATACATTTGATAGTTTCTATGCTAACTGAATGACATAGTCAGTTCGAGTTTTAATTTAGGTGAGAGGATCCCCGAGTCAAAATTTGTTAGAAAAGTCCTTAGATCACTACCCGATATGTTCTAACCCAAGGTTACTACTATAGAAGAGAGTTAGGATTTGGATGCTGTTAAAATTGAAGAACTCGTAGGATCACTTCAAACTTACGAACTCACTGTCTCATAACCTAAAAAGGTTAAATCCATCGCCATGAACACTGTTAGAGAAGCTGAGAGTGAGTCCACTGACACTGAGACACTTATGGACGACGAAATTGCTTATTTCGTTAAAACATTTCAGAAGGTGATGAAGAATAGGAGAAAACCTCAGGAGCGAAGTAGTGAAGTCCCTAGTAAACTCTCGAGAGGTAGATGTGAGAATAACACCTCTAGGACTCCCGCTATGAAAACTCAATATGTCCAATGCCATGAGTGTAAGGGTTACGATCACTATATGAATGAATGTCCTAATCTGAATAGGAGTTCGGATAAGGAAAGGCGTAAGGTTTTAACCATGACCATGAGTGATGAGGAGTCGGATTCCAGTTTTTCAGAATGAGGCATCTAGTGGTGAGGATGAGCAAAAATTCATGGCCTTCACCTCAATTGCTGCTATCGAATCCGACCGTGAGATTGAGAATGGAGAAAAGGAGAATGAGAGAGAGCAGTCTGATGAAGAGTCTGATGATGAGACAGACATTCACAAGTATTATTGTGAATTGTTTGAGGAGAGTCTCAAAATAAAGAAGGCCAATAAAGCTATTCTGAAAAAGGTGAACGAGCTTGAACTTGAACGTGAAAAATTGCTAAGTGACCTTCAGGACTCAACTAAGAAAGTGAGTGAGTTGAAGCTCGTTAATGAAAACTTGAAGATTAAAGTTAAATCATTAACTTGTGATCTTGATAAATCTAATGCTCAACTCCAATCATTCATGAGTGGCTCGCTGAAGCTAGATAATCTGCTTGAGATGAACAAGCTTGCAGGTAACAGATATGATTTGGGTTATATTCATAACTGTGATGCTACTGCTAGTACATCCAGGACCACGTTCGTTCCCGCCACGAACAAAGCTCGTGAAATTGCTTATCCGAAACCCAAAGGTAAGCATGTCATTGGATCGAGACCTACCGAACATCGTAGGGTCAATCTTGGGCCATCAATTCCGTGCCATATGATTTGTAGTTAGCTATCTCGATTAAATCATATAACAAGCACAAATTGTCAATTAGACAATCTTTTTAAATTCTTTGAAGCCATCTTGCTTCTTTCTAACTTTTATTGAAAGCTTTGGTTTCTTTCAATTCTCAAGTCGTATTGATGATTTTCACAAAACAACTACACTCTTACAATAAAAGACATATACTTGTATAATTTGAACCCTTGCATTGGTTATCCATTTTTTCAACATCATGCACATTTAATGCTTAACAATGTATTCACCACAGTGTAGTTTACCGTTTCAAATATTCTTCAAATATTTCAAAATTTTATTAGAAAAACAATACTATCCCCCCACAAATCCTAGGGTGTATTGAACATAAACTGAGAACATCATGCAAACAACCTAAGACTCAAATTAACATCATAATATCGATCTAACAATATAAAGTTTGATCATATATTTATTTACCGAATAAACAATATTTCACCTTTAGTCAATAGATAAATGACCGGAGAATATCAATGAAAGACCGTGTACTTTCATATTTAGGATGGACAATACTAACCTAGGGCTGGCAAAAAAACTCGTCGACTCGGGCTCGACTTGGAAAAAGCATGAGCCGGGCTCGGCTCAGGCTTGGATCCACCGAGACATTGGTTGAGCCCGGCCCGGCTCGTACAAGCCTACCTGTTTTAAAAAAAATTAAAAAAATTAATTTTGCAAGTGCATGCAACCACATTTTTAATTAGTGGAAAGTGAAAATAGTTGCCACATTTTTAATTAGTGAAAAGTGAAGGATGAATAAAAAATCCATTCAATAGCAATATGCGTCTAACGGGGTGGAGTGTCAATGCCAGTAGCCAGAAAGAGATGCTTTTGATGGATAACTTATAGAAAAAGCTTAATTTAACATGCATATATAAGAAATGGTATTGATGTAGTCCTGCAATAATCATGAAACCTATGTTTAATATAATGGGCATGTTGCAGGCAGCTAAAAAGAGGACTACTGCCTATGAAAACAAAAACTCGAGCCGGCTCGCCCTGCTAAGGCTCGGGTCGAGCCTCATTTTTTTGGCCGAGCTTTTGCTCGGCTTGTCTAGGGCCTAAAAAAGATCCAACCTGTTTTGCTCGAGCCGAGCCCGAGCTTCGAGTTTCGGCTCGTTGACATAGCTATACTAACCACTTTTGATTTAGAGACCATTCTATTTTGTATTCTTGCGTATAAAAGGGCTTTCAACCTTTCCAGTTTTTCACATAAGGTAATTTTAAGAATGAGACTTATAGACCATGTTACCACCGTAAAGACTTGGACATCTAAATTCACGTTGAGAATAAATTGTTCGACCCCAAAATACTTAGGCAAAACTACTTTTAATATTTATCAACTCTATTCACATTCTTCATTTTATATATACAAGCCTCATAGTGATTAAGTGCACTTATATTGTGCAATTGTAAGTAATGTGATAATATTACTTATACAATACGTAAGATGACTCTCTATCTCTCTCTCACACACACACATTACTATTTTGAGCAGAATATGAATATGCATATAAAAATTCATTTTAAGACTATTGGATAAATTGGTGCATGAATTATATTCCGTTAACAAAATCACGTGCATGCAAATACAGATAGAGTAATAATTTACCGAAATCAAGGTGCGTGCATAATAATAAGCAAATCACAACTTACTCAAATGCAGAAAATGAAGAAATTCAAAGGAGTTTAAAAAAAATGAAGCGAGGTATGTGAATGAAAATCTCTTTAGGACTTATTTTGCCAATGCATGGGTGCTAACATGATTAAATGGACGTATGTCTCCCAAGATACAATGCTTCGTCCAAAATTAATATACCACAATATTAAGTTGTTGTTTGGGCCCCATTTTGGATAATTTATAAATTTTGGAATAGTGATTGATGGGAAAATGTGTTGTTGAGAAATAATGAAATTTTTTAGATTTGTATGTAATATTATTTTATTTGGAGAATATGTAATTAAAATTAAGAAAGAGTTTTTTTAAAAAAAATTTTAATGGGGGTCAAACAAGGGCTAATTTTGTTGGACGAACCAACATTTGATTGTACTATTCTAGAATGAAACATATCGAATACTAAAAAACGAACACGAAACTCAAAAATAATATAGAAATTATTTTGATAGAATTTGGAGAAAAAAAGAATTACAAATCAATTATATGAAATTGATTTAGAGCAAATAAAATAGAATTAGAGGGGTTATTTTTATGGATTTTCATGTCACTCCATATAAGTGCATCTTTTGCCGCAAATAATTTCAACCATTAAATTATACATTTTCAAGATTGATGGTCTAAGTTGAACCTTATCAAAAAGTAATGACTATTTATCATGCACCTTTTACACTTGAAGATTCACATCTAATGACACACAAGTGGGAGATTTTTCCAATTCACACATTTAATCTTTATATTAGCCTTAAATTCCAACAAAAGTCCCTGTTTGATTCTTAGTCTTCAAAAACTCACTATTCTTCAAACTTATTTATAATCGTACTCTTCTAATAAAATAATTTCACGTGTAAAAAAAATTCCTTATGTTTTAATCATTCTTCAAAAGATCATTATTACAACTTATTCTTTAAAAAATGGGGTTCAAACAAACTCTAAACCAAAGAAAGTATTAATAGTGTATAAAGAGAGATTGATTGGAAGAAAATCATGACTATTCTTAACAAAACAAATGTTTACACATTTCTTTCACATTATCTTAACCCAAAGTGAAATGTCGAGAACTATTTGTGTTGCTAAGATCCTTTCAATCAAGGCACACCATCACAATTATAAATGATGCACTCTACTATTGAGATAATAATAGCTCATTTGCACGAGTGGGATCATATCTCATTTTAAGATTTATCTTTGATTATCTGTGATGCACTGAAACGTCCTTATTGACAATCACGTACTCCAATATCTAAGGTCCTTCGAACAATGTGATATCTTACACGGGATAATTCATTACCCACTTGATTCTTAATAAGAACTAAGACTAAAGAATGCAAGTAAGCTAACTTTTCGGGGGAGCCAATGTAACATGTTCACATGGTATAAAATGACATAATCCATAAAAATTATCAACACCGAGATTAAAGCCATTCGATCATCGAAAGGAAGCTTAAGAGACTCTGATAAACTTGTATCGGAAGGAATATTATTGAGTCGCGAGATGGTTCTCTTCTGTTTTGAACTCTCTCTTGATACGTTCCTTGCTTTTTTTTTTTTCTCCTCTACATTAATAACATTTGAGGTAAAACATTCATTGTCGAAGAAACCCTTGGGGAAATAATCACCCAAGGTTGGTAGTCTAGGAGGAACACGTGAAGTAGCTTCTACTCTAGTTGATTTAGTAGACACTTTTGACTTGGCCTTAGACCTTCTTCTTTGGTTGTTTCTTGGTTTTTGTTTCTCATTAAAAACACTAGGACTTGGAAATTGTGGAATCTTTCAATGACGTCTTTTCACAAGGGTCCATCCAACTTGATTTTCTTCTAGTGTTGCTTTTTTATTGGGTTGGACTTTTATACCCAATGTCCCAAATTCCAGTCCTACAGAGGTATAGAAGGTGATATTTTACCTGTTTTATTTGACACTCGGCATTTCTCCTTTTTACTTATGAAGGTGGACCAACCATCATTGATCTCATCTTCGGATTCTGAATTAGAATCCTAAACATCCAAGTCATTTGTCATAATTTCATAAAAGGTTGGATGATTGGGTGCACGTGGTCCATCTATTTCTGGGTAGACGTAATTGATAGTAAACTTCAAACTTTACTGGAATGGCTCATTCAGGAAGTTGTGGTCTAACCTCCTTAGCCGAAGATTTACTGGCATAGTATGTATGAGAAAATGTATGTTCCCTTTTTACAATGGGGATTGGATCAAACAATCCAAACGAAACCATCGAGCAGGCAACTGTTGGGTTTTCTCTGATTTCAAGTTTGATCTTGTTTTATTTGTCCAAACGAACAATAAGAGCTTTTAATACAAAACATTTTTCCACCGAGTGACTATGATTCTATGAAATTTGCGATATTTAGGATGATCGACCTTACCAACTTCCCCAGGTCTCTTTGGTGTTGGAAGTTCGATTTTCTTTTGTTCGAGAAGTTGATCCAAAATTCTAGAACTTTAGAATCTGAGAATGGGTA
>CAIGRH010078001.1:0-14772 GCA_903798295.1 Fraxinus nigra
TTTGTGTTTTCATTCAAACGAAACTGATATATTCCAACAATATATATATGAATTATTTATTGTTCTAATTTTATTTATTTCTTGAAACCTTTTGACAGTCAAACTCAACCCCTGTTTGAGCTACATTATTTTTTCATTCTCATTATTTTACTTATTTTCAACCACACATTCTTCAATAAAATAATATTTTCCATCACATCAAATAAAAAATGCATTCTTGAGGAAATAATATGGCTCAAACAGAGGCTTATTTTAGTTTAGTTGAAACCGTACCTCATGCACTGAAACCCTTCTCGAAGAAAATGACATCCAAACATGGCTGAAACTCCACTTTAAAATATATTTGAATTTGACTAACATTAATTTCAACATCATTTTCATTTACGTTTACATTCATTTCAAGTAAAATTTAAACATTATTGCTTCATTTCACGTACATTTCAATGTCATTTTCATTTCACGTAAATTTGAACATTTCCATTTGTATTTGCATTTTCTCATCTATAACAGACGCTCTCTCTTCTTCTCTCTATACAACTGAAAGGAAATATTATTTTTTGCTTTCTCTCGATCTTCTTTTCCTTCCTATACAAACATACATCTATCTATATCTCTTGGTAATAGAATTTTTTTTCTCTTTTTTATTATTATAATTGTTATCTGTATGATGACGATTTTCTTAGTGGGAATTGTTTGTTAAGAAATTTGGTTTTTAGTTCTGTATTTCTCTCCTTTGTGATGCGAAACAAAAATTATACGCTTGTGAATCAGTGCAAGTTTATATTTATGCATAGATGTATTGTCTAAGCCCTTGTTTGGTATATATTAAAATTTTCATTTTCATTCTTCTACTCATTTTCAATCACACATTCTCCATCAATTTACTATTTCAGAATACATTCTTCCAAAATAATGTGGTTCATACACACCCTAAATTTGTAAGTTTTGTGAGGAAAAATAGTGTTGTAAGGATTGTTATGCTCTTTTCAAAAGTTAGCAATCTAGATTGGATGCTGCATAGAGAAACAAAATCATCCGTTAGTAGAGGAGAAAATTGTAGAATATTAATCCATATTACATAGAAAGGAAATTCTTAATTAACAAACTTTTATGGGTTTAAATTTTCAATAACCTTACAAATACTTGATTTTTCGTGGGAATATGTGAGGATAATTGGATAACAGGTAAATGAGCCCAAAAAAATGAAATTTGGGAGCTTGCTAGATAATCAAAAACAAAGAAGAGCTTGAGAATGAAAAGAAAAATATGAGAAAAGACGAAAATAATGCTATCCTGTGTTTGGTCCCCTAAAAAACACTAAGACCCATTTGTCTACTATTTTTGAAGGGCAAAGTTTCAATCCAACAAGCAAGAATGAAAGCTCAAAAAAAAAAATTCAAAAATAAATAATATTATATAACATAAAGTTCAAAGTGAGTAATTATAAGAAACAAAGTTTTTGTAGCTTGCCCAATATGTCAGATATTGGGCCATTTTGGTTGGTGAGCTTTTAAGAGAAGTTGTTTAATGAATCCTTGATAAGCAAAGGAAAGAAAATCAAATAGGGGAAAAATAAGGATTTATTGATAGTATGTGAAAATATGTTGAGGTCTCAATATGTTTATAACTCCATATAAATAATGTAGTGACTATAAAGGGAAAATCAGAAAGTGTCGATCCGAGGTTGTCCATCATTCTGGGCCAATACAAATAACTAAGTGTTCTTCATCATTTCAATTATTACCGACTTATTATAGTCACATTTATTGGAAGTCTAGTTCGCGATCTTAATATCCGATCATGCTTCGTTGATTTTTTCATCACCATTGATGAATTTCTTAATTTCTGGATTTTAGAACATTTCATTACACGTCTACTTTGCATTACAAGGCTTTTCAGAGGTATAATCTCATTTTGAATAATTTTATTATTTAACACCACCTTATATTAAGTTATATCTAACTAATTTACAAGAAATCAACAACAAAACACACGTTATCTGCTTCAATACTAAAGTTTCACTTGCATTACATCAACGCTCTTTCATACTTTATGGATGGGTTGACCTTTTAACCGGAGCAAAATATTTCTGCTATTTTTTCTATGTATGAACTAGCTATTGGATAAAAACTAAAATCATGGAATCTATTTGCATCAAAAGAAGGTGTTACAAGGCTATATAGTTTCCATTTTTACCAAGTTTTAATCAATGGTTTCCCGTTCCAATTTTTACATGGGATTGAGATAGTAAATAATAGTAAGGTTATTGATATTTTAGGATTTGACATATTAAAATTTCATCCCCAATTTACTTTTTTGAAATATTTTTTTTTTTGTCTTTCCTTATTTTCTTAAACTCTCTATTTTGAAGCAAAATATCACTTGGAAAAACGAAATTTTTAGTGTCATCTCCGACAGAGCACGTTGAGTCACTCGTAACAAAAAAATTTGGTTTTCCGGATAATTTCTATACCATGTACGAGTTGGAAGAAGTAGTGGGTAAAAGGCTATTTCGGGTTTACTTGTAGTGAACGGGTAAAATCGTTTATAAAATCCTTTGAATATCTACTAAATGTGGATAAGATACAACATATCTATTAAAAGTCTTTATTTCTTTAAAAGATTGCTATTTAAAATTATTATTTTCAATTCTTCAGAATCTCTGTGAAGGCACTGTTAGCTTTGCATGTCGCTTAGATAATGTCTGATTGAAATTAATAGAAATTGAGTTTGTTCATTGCTATGTTGTAATTCTCAATTAGAAATGAGACATAAAGTTCGACCTCCAAAGTTTGAACATGAACAAAAAGTTAAAGGATTACATATTTCATCTCGAAATTGTTTTTATCGCACTGAAACATCATTTTAAACACATTGTTTATTAAGGAGCTCAATATGTTCTTTGTATAAAGTAGTTGCACAGAGTCTATGGAAGAAAATATTCATTCGCAAAATTGTGGGCAATCTGTTAGATCATTCGGTCGAAGTAGGTTCTTTTTCTTGAATCGGGATATTACCTACATTCCAACCACTTCCGCTGGTTAGTATCTATATCTATAGTTTATTGATTTTGTTGATTCATCTGTAATTTTTTATTTTACTTTTATGTTACAAGTCAAGTTGTATCAATTATAAATTATATTCTTGTGATTTACGTTTTTATTTTCATTTCTAATATTTGTTCTTCTTTTAAAGGTAAAGGTTCAGAGAGGTAGTAGCTGAATTTCGTAGTAAGCGAGCACAAAAGATTAATAATTTAACAAAAAATACATGCGTTGAACAACATAAAGAAAAAATAGTCAAAACTAGAAAACAATCTGGTGAGAATCGTACTATAATATTTCATTTTATTACTCTTTGTTTTGTTATATTTGTTATGGTACAATTGGTTGAAAAAATGTAATATTAATATATATTTGAATATTAAGTATTTGAGATTCTTTTTTTTTTTTTCCTTATTATCTCTTTCTGTTGAATAGAAAATTATAATTCAGAGCTGGATTTGTTGAATTCTACGTTGATTCAAGGAAATTTTATCAAGGAACAATTAATACATGTTTTGTTTTTCTTTTGTTGGGTTCAAAGTTTCATTCTTTTTTTATGTTACTTTGTTGGAATAATTAGTGATTTTGGGATTTTAGGCAATAATGCTTATTGAGTTTTTGAGTTCGTGATTAATCTTTAGCTCTGATCGATCTTCTTGATTTTCAATTTTTTTTCCTTAAACAAGAATAATAAAACATTTTTATTGTCCTAAATCGAAAAGAGGATACTTTTCGTATATATTTGTTCTTTCTAATTCTGTAGTCTTATTATTGTTAGTTTTTTTATACGTAACAAATTTAGTATTTAAGATAGAAAAAAAAAAGGAAATGATAAGAGAAGCCATTGTTTATTATAGTTATATTTTTGTCACGTATCTGTTATTTGTTTAGGGCACTTTAAGGATAAGCTTTAGTTGAAGGTTAAATTCTGTCAGAAAGAATGAATTTCGTCAATAAAAGGGGATCAATTTTTGTAAATGAAGTGGAGATTTAAGTGGTGTAATTTAAAAGGTGCTTGAATTTAATACTTGAAACAATTTAACGTTATTTTTGCCATTGTTCAATTGTGGGATTACAAAAATTATAACGGTTATCGTACAACGCACGATCCACACTAGCATATAGAAAAATTATGATACTTTCGAGTTGTTAAATCAAATTCTCTTTCCATTTCAATCATTTCACAAATAAAGGGTAAATCAAATAAAAGAAACTCAAATTCATGATTCAAGTATCGAAATAATTACTATACAAGATGTAATATTCCATCATTCTATATTGTTTACCGAAATTACTAATTTATGTATAATGAATTAACGACATTTCCTATTTCACATTTGGTTGTTTTGTTCAACAAAATCAAATTGTTGTTAGTAGGAAAAAAAAATCTTTTTTAATAAATTTAAAAGTTGACTAATCCTAATTAACTTGAAGTGTATTTGCTTCATTTAAGAGATTTAGATGAAAATCTAGAAACATTTAAATTCTTGTAGTCTCTCTCTAATCATCTATTGTCTTCAACTGCTAAGTTGTCAATTTCTTACATATCTATTTTACTATGAAATCGTCCACTTTAAAATCGTCATTTTGCTACATTCATTGTATGGACATTTTGTAATTTAATAATCCTAACATTACCATAAAATATAACGTCTAATCGACAAGTTCTCTAAAATTGACTTTTCAACTTGTTATGATATTTTGATCATTTCAAATTATGCTATCACTTCTCAATTCCTAGACTTCTACTTCAAACCTCAGATTATTATTATTTAGAGCAGCTGAAATGTTTTAGTTTCTTTACTAAAAACCTTGTTTGCGCTAGGGGCATTCAAAAAAGGGAATATGTCTAGGAACAATCGAAACCACATAAGCATCAAACAATCGCCATACCGAAAAGAACGAATTGACTCGACAAAAAAAAAAAAAAACCAAGTCATTTATTAAAGTACTCCAATCCTATATTACAAGTTCATAAATTTATCTCTCTGTTAATAATAGTACAACTTAAATACCTAATTAAACAATTGTTCCAAGATTCAGGAACAACATGACATATGTATCATATTGTATTAAAAATGAAAAAGGTTGCCCAACAATTCTTGTGTAGGTAACAGCATCATGAAGAATTAAAACTTTTGGCAAACTTCTCAACCAATTAATCACACCTAAGTTTTCACCAACACCCTCTAAATTTAGGCTATAACTTAATATTTCAGAAGATAGTTGATACTCTTTCTTTGACTTTAATGAGGTGGAATTTGCTTGAATTACAAGTAATTGATCAGGGTCCATGCACACTATATGTTGATGACCTAACCCCAGAAAATGCACCTATAACCAAACCAAAATGCAATTCCACTCAGTTACGCCTTCACAACTCTCCCAACAAAGCCATTTTTTTTTAACTTGATAATTTCAATTTTCAGATTCTAAACATTTATATATGTGTCATTACTGGATTTGTTTCTGAATTAGCCATCCATCCAAGAATTAATGAAAGCCATGGAATCCAAGTTTAATTACATTTTGGCTTTGGTTGTTTTGGCGATTAATTTGAGCAATTATGCAATTTGCCAAAATGAAAAGGATTTAGAAAAGGGGGCTTCGTTTATTTTCGGAGATTCCTTAGTAGATGCTGGAAACAACAATTATTTTCAAACGTTGTCGAGGGCTAATATCCCCCCAAACGGTATCGATTTTAAAGCCTCGGGAGGAAATCCTACCGGTCGGTATACAAATGGAAGAACCATTGGAGACATCATTGGTAGAATTTTGCTTTTTATTATAAGCTTCTTTTGTACTTTAAACGAATCGAAGTGATATAGTTTTTTTTTTTCTTCTTCTCGTAGGAGAAGGATTGGGACAACCTCACTATGCGATGCCATTTCTTGCCCCAAACACGACCGGAAGAACTATCTTATACGGGGTTAATTATGCATCAGGAGGTGGTGGAATCATGAATGCAACTGGAAGAATATTTGTAAGTATAGAATTATTAAATGTAAATTAAATTATTTTTTGTGCTAAACATGTGTGTTTAACAGGTGAACAGGCTATCAATGGATATACAGGTTGATTACTTCAACATCACTAGGAAAGAAATTGATAAATTGTTAGGTCCATCAAAAGCAAAAGAATACCTCACAAGAAGATCAATTTTCTCCATTACTATAGGATCCAATGATTTTCTCAATAACTATCTTCTTCCAGTAATTTCCGTGGGTGCAAGAATTTCTCAGAGTCCAGATGCTTTTGTTGATGATATGCTCAATCATCTAAGGGGACAGCTTACTGTACGATTTTTATCTTAAACTCATAGTCGAACTTCGGAAATATAGTCTGTTTAATACGAGATTTTCGTCAACTGCCAACGATCTTGAATGCTTCGTTTTGATTGCAGAGACTTTACAAATTAGATGCAAGGAAATTTATAATTGGGAATGTTGGGCCTCTTGGATGCATTCCCTATCAGAAAACCATTAATCAATTGAGTGAAAATGAGTGTGTGGAATTACCAAATAAGTTGGCACTTCAGTACAATGCCAGATTAAAGGATCTTGTCCAGGAACTAAATGAGAACCTCCCAGGAGCCACTTTTGTGCATGCCAATGTCTATGATCTTGTGATGGAACTCATCACAAATTACGCTAAATATGGTGAGTATTGACTGCCAAACCAATTACTTAAATTTGTTGTGAAATTACTTAAAATCGTTTTTTTTTTTTTGAATCTTTTGTTGTTGAAATATATGCAGGGTTTACGACTGCGAGTAGAGCATGCTGTGGAAATGGAGGACAGTTTGCTGGGATAATTCCATGCGGGCCAACATCTAGTATGTGTTCGGACAGAGACAAGCATGTATTCTGGGATCCTTATCACCCGAGTGAGGCTGCTAACCTTATTATTTCCAAACAATTGCTCAATGGGGGCACAAAATATGTAACTCCAATGAATATCCGAGAACTCCGAGATCTCTGATTCTATAATTAATCGTTTCTTGAACATGTATTATTATTCTTAGTTAGCCTTTGAATGTTCCGTCTCTCTTTTGTACTTGTTTGTATTTTTAGTTTGCAGTTGAATGAAGATCCTGGCTGGCCGTTGCAATATTTTGGTTGCACTAGTATAATTATCGTGTACTCATAAATTCAGAATTAAAGAATGTTCAAGGCTATAATGGGAACAACTATATTTCTCCTCGAATTCTTATATTTAACATTAACAAATCTCATCTTGATGATGATTTCTGTCAAAATATTTTATACGTGGTTTTGGAATGAGAAAAAAACAATTGATCTTCAATTTGGTTCAATCCGAACCAACCAATATCAAACCACACTCAATCAAAGACTCAAACCCACAACTTTGTGATTCACTTCAATTGCTTCTTTTTGCACCCACAAGGACTGGGTTATGGTGATGGATTTGCGGCCACAAAGGAAAGAAAACAATGGAGGAATAAGATTAATATCAAGAGCACAAAGAAAGATACGACATCCATGTTTTCACTAGCAAAACACACACACACTGAGCAGAGGAAGGAGACCACTATATATGGATATAGGTTATACCAAGTTGGGCCAAGAAAGGGTACATGGGCAAAGACTTAAAAGAGCCTTCCAAGAAGTGATTTTGGGCAATAAGCAGCTCAATCCATTTGTTTGCTTCTAATGTTTTCTGGACGACCCATTTTATTGATGTGTTGATAATAATTTCACTCATCAGTTGAAACCTATAAAATTTAATTCAAATCATTTAACATTATTACCCAAGATTTATTAGATATCAAAACCCAATAAAAATGTTATTTGAGACAGATATGTTAATTAATAAAATGTTAAATAATAACACGTTGAAAAGAGTTAAGGACAAAGTACTACAATGAGAAAAGAGTGATGACCTCCAATGTAATTAAAATGTAGTTCAACTAATAAAATCGTGACGTGCACATAACTACCCTTTATATTAAGTAGTGTTCTAGAAAAATGTAAAGCGTAGCGGGGAACAAGATTCCAGGTTAGGTGAGCCTTTTATTATTGTAAAATTTTAAATCAATCTAAAAGTTATTTAATAATTAAAGAAAAAAACGTAAAAAGTTTAAAAGCGTAAAAAAGAGCGTCTAGGAGCAAAAAAAATTAAAAAATAAGAATAATAAAAATAATAATAGGAAGCGCGATATGGGACGTTTTGCGCCCACTTCGCGTCTACAAGCCGTTTTTCGGAACACTGACATTATGTCGTTTTTTCAAAAAGTGTACCTCAAGTAAACATGCTTATCAAGACTAAAAATAGTGTACTTATAACCATTTAAGTCATTTAGTGTTTATCCTTTTTCATGAAAGGTCTTATGTACAGAACGAGATACAACAATCTGAATTATAATTTTCATTTTCCGTACTCAACTCGAGCTAGTGGTGGCAATGGATCGAGTCGAGACGGCTCGGCCCATATACCCACTAGCTCGGCCCATATACACACGAGCTTGGATCGTACTCGTCACGAGCCGAGCTCATGCTCGTTTGTAACAAGTCGAGCTTTTGCCCTGCTCGTTACTTGCAGGTCGAGCTCGTCTTTTTTTTTTTTTATATAAAGAAAAGCCTTTAAAAAATAGATAAATCATTGATTTTGGACGAACCCATGAGCTTGACTTGTGGGCTCGGCTCGTGGGCGAGCTCGTAAAAAAACGAGCCAATTGGGCTCAACTCGTCTTTTGACAAGCCCAAGCGGCTAACGAGCGATCGAGCCAACGAGCTGTTCCACTCGATTGTCACCTCTAACTCGAGCATTAACTTTAAGACAAGGTGGGTCATTCAGTCAACAAGAATTCAATTTTATTTTCTAACAAGGATAGTTTAAATATTAAATATTTTATTTTTAAAACCATCAAAAATGAATATGTTATACAAAATACTACCTCGAAATGTTCAATGTTTTCGTTGTTTTTAATAATAGAAACTTTTTTTTGGTTGACGTAGGAACCTACATCCACTACTCGCTAGCGGATCCCCGACTACCTTTTAAGAGGCGGATGCCCGACCATTGTGAGTACACATTGGATAAACCCGACTCCATGTGCAGTAGCCCGCAAATCACACAGGAGGTAAACCGCACTAGAAAAGCTTGGTGCGATGGACTCGACTGAGGAAGTGTTGGCAGGGGATTCGAACTCATTACCTTCAATCTTCTCGTTCACCTGCTCCACCAACTCGACCACTCCCGAAGGGTATTTTTTATAATAGAAACTTTACCACTATATGAGGTTGCTTGCATGTTGATTAGTTGATGAATTTTATTTTATAGTATAAGCCGTTACTGCTCTTAGACACGCGATTTCCCCGTGCCGACAATCCTCTAAAATTAGGTGACTTGTACACATCTACTGTGAAAAACAAAAAGGACACCATATAATCATAGAAGATAGATAACTTGAACGTGCAGGCATGCAACTAATTGATTAAAGATTTGAAGTCTTATCCAAATACAATTAGATCACCTAGCCTCTCTCTCCCTCTCGTTCAAAAAACATAAAAAGTGATATGAATTGCCTAGAGAATTTTTTTTTTTTTACTAGGCGTGACAGTTTTTAATTTTTTTATATAATAATGCGATCAAAATAAGATTGAGAAAAGAAAGAGTAACTACTTGAAAGCTTAGCCCCTATTCGACAAACATTATTTGAAAATACTATTTTTGTACACTCATTTTCAACCATAGATTCACACAATAATATATATTTTCGATTGGTCGTCTAGAGTTAACAGAAAAAAAAAAAAACAATTCTTATTATCGTTTTGAGACATTCATGTCCTACTTTGCAAAGTTACACACACGAACGTACAATTTCACACCACCCAGAGCAGCCTATCTTCCGCTCATGTTCATAGATTGTAAATACAATTTCAAGATATTGTTTCAAAAAGCTCGAGACCACAGAAAATACTTTCTTCGTAATGACAAAAGCCGTTGGACTATAGAGTAGAAAAAACGATTTTAAAATAACCTTTCAAAATTGATTTATTTATCCCATTTTTAGTCGAATATAAATTTACATTAATTCTTGTTTGATATCAGGCAGTCCCATTTATTAAGAAAAAGCTTAAAAAATCTACTCTATTTTCACTTTTAATCTTGATAAAGTTAAAACAAAATATATGTACCTGCACTTGCACGAACTAAGTTAAAATTTAGTGGGACGTTACACAAATGTGGAAGAAGAGAGAGTCAAAGAAGGAGAGAGAGAAGAATCGTATTCTCGAGAGGACAAGAAGACAAAAAGAAAAGTATGCACAATCTTAGAAAATCAACAAACATACAGGGCGTGTGTAAACCAAATGTATGGTGAAAGGGACAATTGATAGGGAGAGTGTGAAGTCAGTCAACACACTAAACAGGATTATTTGGCATTTGCCGCAGCACCATGGTACGCTACGGCAGCATGCCACTCACAATCTACGCACCACCTCACTGTCTCGTCTGTCGGTTATCTTTATTTGACAATATAATTTAAACTAAAGTAATTATATCAAATCATCATTCAATTTTACCACTTCAAATATTGAGATTAGGCGAAAATTCAAACCTAAATTTTGAGTGAGACGTTAAGTGATTTGACAATTTTGCTTCGAACTTTCGAGTCACGTGAAATTCGTATATGATTTTAACGTCTACTTTGATGGTTTTATGATATGAAAATCGATTCACTTAATCCGAGTTGATTAACTATGATTGTTTCCACATATGAGGTAAACCCCACTCAAAAAAACCCATATTGAAAACATCTAAATAGGTTGACGATTCCATAATTGATGCAAACCCCCACTCAAAAAAACCCATATTCAATTGATTTAAAATAGGTCGATGATCTAGAACTCACTTTTAAAAGTTAAGGGCCCAAAATCACACTAGATAAAAAAGTTAGGGAGCCAACCCTAATTTTTCTACAAATTTTAGAGGGTGTAGGTTTTTCTTTTCCTATTGCTTAAAATTTGATTTTCGAAATGTTATATAAAATTACATGAAAATTCATTATTCGAAAATTATTCGGTGTAACAATGATTCATTCGATACCTTTTTATTAATCGAAATCATATACCGATAAATTTCATTCTGAATTAATCACGATCTCACGTCACCGATAACCAACTAAGGATTAGGCAATATAAAAATGTGCACGTTTGTGTTCCAAGTATTATGAACATGGAAGTTACTGTGGGGTAGAAGTGGGGAAACTGTGGAGCGTAAAATCCGGCAAGGAATTAGAGAAGGAAGGATAAGAATCAGAAGGTGAGGAATGAAAAAGACGGGTCCCGGGATCAGTGGGAAGCAATCCAATAATTGCACTCCCACGCTATTCCGACAATCATGATATTGTCTGTCCCAATTCTCATCACTCAAATCTTTTCCCTGTTCTTACACGCTCACAGTGTGTTTCTTCTCCCCCTTCAGATTTGGTTTTGCTTCAATCCTTCTTTTATAAATTTATTAATTAAAACGTTTTTTTTTTTCAATATATTTAATATTTAGGCACTTTTATAAGTATCTTTATTCATTAAGATGAAGTAAAATGTGCTCATCCTTGCTACCGAAGATCTAAGGTCAAAAAAATTGTCCCATGTTTTCAAGAACACGACAAAAAAAAAAAATCTATCATTATGAAGTTTTGTCTTGACAATGAAAAGAAATGAGATTTGTCTATCAGTTAAATATTTACATTTGAGTCATTGACTGAATGTCCTTTAATCTTTCTTAAGAATTAAGAAATTTTTGTTAAGATTCTCTTTTATTTATTTTGCTTTACTTGTGTGTCCCTCTCTTCACTAATTGAGGTGAAAAAAATCAATTATGTGCTAGCCCACTAAATTTTAGTACCATAATTCAGTCCCTCTGTCATCATATCCCCAGTCATAACCACACATGTCCTTTGTATATTATAATTTAATGCGTTAATTTATCTCTATGGTGCTAACATTACTCGAATGATGGGTCACTTAAATTTTGAAAGGCTGGTAAAAAGTATGCCCCCGCCAAGATCACAACCATTTGAAATCAAAATGACATTGACATCGATGAAATTCTCGTTGTACTATGATCATTGATAACATTACTCAACCGATTAAATTATGAAAGGCTTGTAAGAAGTATGCACACCAAAATCAGAATCATTTGAAATGCGAATGACATTGGCACAACGAGATGTTCGTTGTAATATGATGGTAAATAATATCACTCGACTGATAGCTGGCCTGTAAAAAGTATGTCCACCAAAATCGCATATGAAATCCAAGTCACATGAACGGCACAAACTAGAAGCTAGTAGCTAACGTAGAGAATAATTAGAGCAGGAGATTAAAGGCATGTGTTAATGCATTATAGCCCCAACAAGAGCCCCCATTTAGGACAAAGCCTGCTTTCGAGCCGACTGAAAATATTCATACCTCTTAACAGAAAACTCTGCAAAAGCTGTTCATAAGTCTCAGAACTCAGACAAACTGTTTCCATAAACCCTAGACAGGATCTCTCTTTCTCTCTCTAACCCTCCATAATATAACCCCATCTTCATCTTCTCATAATTCCCCCAAGACCCTCCATTTTCATTCACTTTTTCTGTTAACCAGGTACTCATCTTTTCATCTTCAACGGGTTTGAAGTATTTTTTCTGTACAACAAGAGAAAAATGCCAACGGATCATATGAGTGAAAAGAAGGCTACAAAGTCAAGCCACGTGGGTGCGCCACCGCAGGAGCCGGAGCACCTTCCTTGCCCGCGCTGTGACTCCACCAACACCAAGTTCTGCTACTACAACAACTACAACTTCTCTCAGCCCCGTCACTTCTGCAAGTCATGCCGCCGCTACTGGACCCACGGTGGCACCCTCCGTGACATTCCAGTTGGCGGTGGCAGCCGGAAGAATGCTAAACGTTCACGCACCGCCATTGCTACCAATAACGCCCTGAATTCCACCGGCGCAGGTTCCTTTTCCTCTGTTCATCATGATTTTCACCACATGCCCGCCACCAGTTCTCAGCTTCTGATCCCTTTCGCCGCCGATCACTGCGGTGCCGTGCCGTTTGTTACTGATGCTAAGCCCATGTGTGGAAGTTTCACTTCATTATTGAATACTCAGGGAACTGGGCTTCTGTCATTAGGTGGGTTTGGGCTTGGAATTGGGTCTGGGCTCGAGGACGTGGGATTTGGGCTTGGAAGATCAGTCTGGCCCTTTCCTGGGGCTGTAGAAGGTGGGCCCACTAGTGGCAATGTTGGAATGGTCAGTAACACGTGGCAGCTTGATAGTGGAGAGAATGGGTTTGTTGGCGGTGGGGATTGTTTTAACTTTCCAGATCTAGCTATTTCTACACCTGGGAATGGCATGAAATGAAAAAAAATAAACAATATGTTTGGATTCTGTATTAGGAATAGCATTCCTTTAATTTATGACAATGCAGCAGTTGAGTTTTTACCTAATTTTCGCACAAAATTGTCTTCCAACATTTTTATTTTGTTTGCAAAGATATATATATTTTCAGACCTGCAAATCTCAAGAAACTGATCGTGACTTTCACTATTCTGTGGCATGTGCCATTTCACTAGTCGTTCTTGCAGGAAATTTAGACAGTGGCGGAGGCCAGACGTTGTTGAAAATACATTAAGCACGCGATCGATAATGCTTTTAAGTGCAATTCACTCCTCCATCAAGTATGAAACGTAGCACTCTACTGTAATTATGTTTAAATGAGTGGGTACTTTAAAATAATATCAACTGTAATAAAGAGTTAATATAAAGCCTAATCGCTTTTACAATTCTTGGTTCCATCAAGGGCACAAGTACAAGGTGTTAGGCCAATAATGTACCCAAAGCACATGGAGAGTTTGCATAGCCGAGCTAGCTATTAGTTAACGGTCGGATCTGTGCAGTATTTAAGACAAGCACAATTATAGCAGGCCCTTCTGTTATATTTATCAAAAATGCTACATGTAGTAGCAGAAGCTACGGGTAATTAATTGAACTATAAGTAAGATTCTGTTCTTTACAAGTTGAATTGGCATATTTCTTGATTGATGGCATGCAGGGGACATATATTCTGGTATGAATTTAGCATTCACCTAGTAATTAATATTACAGCAAAAGAAGCCTAGGTTTAAAATCAGAGATTTCCTTAACAGGATGGACACCCCAATAAAGTATTGACAGCCCAAGAGATAGAAAGTTCCGGTTTCCTGGTTTCAATTTTATTTTGCAAAATAAAGTTTATTTGGTTTGATATTTCAACCAATATACTGTTGAGTTTTGATACCCAATGAATCCCGATTGATAATGGAAACGTTGGATTAAATTGTTATCAACAACCAAGTCTAAAGGCTCAGTCCGAAAATAACGTAGACCGTTAGAAGTAACTTAAATAATTAATGTTGCTCATGACTAATTTATATTACATCTTGGATGGTTTTGAATCTGGCCCATTTAACGCATTTTATTAGTCTAATTAAAGTCTAACCCCGCGCGCGCGCGCGTATATATATATGATGTTTTTGTCCTAACCGTTTTGTGTGTGATTTGTGAGAAAATAAGAAAGAAATCGTGTGCAAGCGAGGAGAGAAACCGGCAACCCCTTTGAAGAGAGAAAAATGTGTGGCTTCCTTGGTATTTTGGTCATGTTTTTTGCCTTCTTTCATTATTTTTCTTCTTGTCTTAGTAGTTACAAATCATTACCATTATCTTGTCCTTTGT
>CAIGRH010078037.1:0-17903 GCA_903798295.1 Fraxinus nigra
TTGAAAAGACAGATTAATATACGATACTATAAAGGAATTGCTGCTTCTTCCATCCATAAGATTGTTTTTGCTAATGATGGCCACATGTGTAATAAAATTCTAGAAGCCAAAATCTGTAGAATAAGACAAAGGGCTGTTTGGTTTTTATCACCAAAGTGACCCCAAAAAAGGTCACGAGAAAAAAGTATCCAACAGCATGCTTAAATTAAGCAGGCAAAAGGGATAATCCATTTTCTTGATTTGGGAATCAATAGTCTTTGGCAGTTTCTTCACTTCATGCCAAACGCTAGCATACAAAAGAAGGGGATGATGTTTGTTACATGCTAGATTTATAGTTACATATTCGAAAAGGGAAAAAATGGGGTTGAATGAACTGCATGTCATTCAATTTTGATCGGACTCATCTACGATTAGCATGCAAATTTGGTCACTTACATTCAACTTGATACAATTGGATCATTCAATTTGAATTTCCTCGCAAAAAAAATGTATGAACTAAAAGTGTATTTTTACATGCCAGTCATCTATTAATTTTAATGTTGAGGTCAACATATTACGGTATTTGAACTGATGATGGTGGACAAAGTAACCAATTTTGCAAGAAATCGAAGTTAGATTACCTGATTGTACCAAACCGAATATGAGTGACTTAAGTAATGCTCTCAATGTTGGGTGACTCGTAGTTCATCTAACCCCAGACAATATGACAAAGCCAAAATTTAGACCGGTTGGATTTTAGCAAAATACTAAGAATAATCAATCAACATTTGTTTATTCAACCAATACTAATAAATAGTTGAAATCGGGATTTCGATGGTTCTAAACACGTAACAATAGTTCATTTTTTACCAACGAACTTGTTGATGGAAAGATTTATTTTTTAAAAAAGAAAAACTTCAAAGTTCAATATATTTATTCATAATAAACCAACTAGTTTTGCTTTTAAGGAAAACAAGAACCCATAATCGAATCAAGCCATATTAAGCTCATGTTTGGTTCAGATTAAAATTTGATTTTAATCTCTAGTCAAAATCAACAATTAATTTTAATCATACATTTCATGGGGTTCATAACTTTTCAACCACTCATTTACCAACTTTTATTAAAATCTATTAAAAACCTGATTTTAATTTATACCAAACATGGAGGGCTAAGATAACCAAACGTGTAAGATATTTATTTGTTTTCTAGTGTAATTTTAGAATTACGTCCAACATTATGTACTAAGTAGTGTGTTCGTAGGATTAGTATACTAATACCTAGACAAAACAATCTCTCTCGATACTTCCTCCAAAAAGTACAAGAATTACATATTTTTTACCCATCACTTTTTGGTCAATTTCAAGACTTGGGGTATATGATTTCTATGCTATAAGACTTGACCAAATTATAGTTTAGAACTATATTGGAAGAGAATAGTCTTTTGAGTATATGGTCACTAGGAGAATATTTCTCTATGCTTAAAAAAGTTCAATTTGTAAAAAAGTAAATCTAAAATTAATATTTTTTTTTATTACTCAAGTTAAAAACGTAAGAAAGTTACTTACTTCGACAATATAATGAGAATCACATTTTAAATTCAAAGAATTGAAAGTAAACTATCCAAATATGTTTGAAAATAAAGATTAGGGGGTTAATTTGTTGGAGGTTCGGATATATTGACATTTTATTTCGAAACATCAAACTACTATTTCTTTTGCACCTCCGTTCGTTTTTGCTCTTTATCAAAAATCGTATAGTTTGTCATACTAACGTTCTATTGGATGAAGATTAAAATTAAGTTTTAGTAAATTTTGATACTGTGGTTGAAAGGTTGTTGGTACTATAAAATGTGTGATTAAAATGAATCATTAACTTTAATTTTAATTCAAGTAGAGGCTAAATTAATCTACGAACAAGTGATAGTGAACTACCAAATCAAGGACTATAAAAAATTAGATTAAAGAGAGACGATTTCTTTCTAATTATTCTACAATAACTGTGTGCTTAAAGTAAAACAAATTTGGGTGTGTTTGAGCCACATTATTTTCGAAAAATATATTCTAGAATAGTATATTAATGAAGAATATGTGGTTGAAAAAGAAAGAAAAGTTATTGATGTGACAGAAAATATTATTTTATTAAAGAATATGTGTTTGAAAATAAGTAAAAGAATGAAAATGAAAATCTTAATATGTTAATTTTTCAAACATTGCATCTAAAATAAAGAAAAAGAACAAGGATCTATATAATATTTTAAACCCAAAAATTCAAATTTCTAAGCCTACATTTCAAGCAGCTTTATTATTCCTATACCTATGCCAATTGTATACCACGCGCCACCTCAAGGGCGTATACAAATGCAATTATAGCTAACTAAATTACAAAACGTTTGATCATAAGTTGCACCTATAAACACTCACACTAATCTTAATCATAGCCCTTTTTTTCGTCTTATTCCCTTATTATTATGTACACGCATCTCCTTAAAGATTAAAACTTAAAAATTAGAATTCCGATAACGAAACGTTATGTTGACACTCATCGGGTGACGATGACCATATCGGTGATGACAGATTCTTTAACTTGTGAAAGTACTCCATAACATTAATTTCGTGTTTAACTAAGTCGTCTGTTACTCCAATCTCGTCTTTTAATGGTAGAAATGGAGGCCGTACAACTTCCTTTAGTAAATCCCACCTCAAGCCGTGAAAGAACTCGTGTTCTTTAATCTCGCAGGCGCCTCTCCGATACCCGAGGCGGCGCGTGGGGTCCTTTTCCAACAACTTTCGAATCAAGTCCGTTAATGGATTTGGCTTGCCGAAGAATTCCGGCCGGCTTAATAGTATTTTCTGAAATGTTTCTTTTCTGTTCTTACCCTTAAATGGAGTCGTTCCATATAGCATTTCATAGCAAAGCACACCAAGAGCCCACCAATCGACGGCAAATTCATGGCCGTCGCCACGTATAATCTCCGGTGCGACGTACTCCTCTGTGCCCACAAAGGAATTTGACCGCTCATTCGCCGAAAAATCATCTGGGTTTCTCCGGCTAACTGGCGAAACGCGGGCACTTTTCACCTTCTTCGACCCTGTCTTCTTGTTGAATGCATGCTTTCCTCTTTTCGAAATAATGAAGCGCGTGAATTTACCGGCAAGATGACGGTACTTTAAATTTGCTGGTGAGTGTTCCTCCGGATCGGAGTGAAATTGCAGATTATCTAGTTTTCTTTGGACAAGGTTTCTCGACAGGTCGAAATCCGTTAATGTGACGTGGCCGGATTGTTGTACGAGGATGTTTTCCGGCTTCAAATCCCGGTAAACAATGCCTTGTCCATGGAGATGCTCCAAAGCACAAATGATCTCCGCTAAATAAAAACGGATGACAGCCGAAGAGAAAACCCCGTCGTTTTGGCGGTGCCGGAGCACGTTGAGGTCTCCGCCGGGGCAAAACGGGATAGCCCAGCAAATGATTTCATGATTTTCAAAAGATCCAATGAGGTATGGCAGAAAAGGGTGATTGTGAAAGCGGCTGAGGACGGAGATTTCATGGCGAGCGCGGCGGTCGGCATGATGGAGGGAGGATTTCTCCACCACCTTGAGGGCGAAGGGGCGGTGAGTAAATGGGTCGTTTGACTTGTGATGGACGAGGAATACTGTGCCCATAGCACCTTTGCCTAGTACTTTGATGGCTCGTAGGTTGTCCAAATCTAACAACTCCGGCGCCGGCGGAGCCTTATCGATGGCCATTGCAATTTTCGAGAGACAAGACAAGGAGAGAATGTTAGCATGTAGATATGTTTGATAGGAAGGAGGTATGTGTATATATACACACACACAAACATACATGCAATGGCACACGAGGTGATCATAGAGAGAACGGCATGTTTGGTTATTCTTGAATGTAAAAGTTACTTATAGAATTAAAACAAGAGGGGCACACGTGTAGGTGGTTCAAGGAACTTTTTAGTAAGAGACAAAACGTGGGCTGTCGATGAAAATTGCATTGTTGACCCAATATTGTTTTACATTAGCAAGTTAGTTCATAAGTTTTTAATATAGTTGCACAATCAATTTTTTATTAAATCATCATATGACACGTTAAGGCGTTAAAAACCGACTTTAGGAAATTTGGTTTTGCATCCCAACTTATTTTGATGTTTAAATTGAAATAAATCATATTTTTATGAAAATCACGCTAATGAAAATTTGAACAATTATCCTTGTTTGAGTTCCATTAAAAATGCATTTTTGAATATTAATATTTTGGAGAATATGTGGTTAAAGAATAAGAAAAGATTTTGAGTTTATGTGTATTTTATTGAAATATGTGGTTGAAAATAAAAAAGAAAAAAAAATGTATTTTTAGATAATGGAGCCAAACGTGGGCTAAATGTCATTAAAAATTACTATAGTGAAAAGTTGGAGATTAACTTTCTTCTTTTTAAAGATTTAGGACTAACTTGCTACTTGAGAAATAGATTGGTGGAAATTGTGAAATTATTCCTTAAATTGAGGTTATGCTCTAATATGAAATTCTACTCATTAATATATTACCATTTTTTATTTTATTTTATTGGAAGGATGTCTTGTATTATTGAAGATGTATTTAAAGCTTGCACATGGGCGGCGGCACCCGTGTCAAGAAAAAAAATATTATTTGAATTTATACTCATCTAGTCGACTTTCTTTAGAAAATGAAATTACACTTTTTTTTTAATTATTATTTGGGATTTGACAAGATTGAATATAGAGAAATAAAATGATCGTGTCATATTTGAATTAAGCAAGTTCATAAACTTACCCTAGTTCGAATTTCAGCTTTTAAAATTCATTTTCAATTACATATTTTATAATATTCACATTTTATTAATTTTCGAACCACACATTTTATTAATTTAACTTTTATCAAAATCTATTAAAAATTCAATTTTTAGCTAAAGCAAACAGGAACTTAATACAACTTGTATTGTTATATCAAACTACGCTACCATTCCAAAGACATGTGGAACGGCCCGTCGCTCCAAAAAAGTCCTACTAACGACACGATCGATAGCGAACTAGGCGATTATGATCCCGTCATGATCTGAATTTACTAAGATTTAAAGTTGAAGGTAGGGATGTGAAAATGTAGTTTTATTTTTATGATGGCAGTTTGATTACCTTAGTGGCTACTCAAATTTTATTGTTACTTGGAGCGGTAGAGATGGAACTCATCATTTAAAATCCCCCACACCTATCATTTACCAAGCATATAAAACACTTCCTACTTCTTGGCTCTTCGTGTTCTATGTCACCAATGGTGGGTATCTTTATGCCCTGTTTGGTGTCCATTTTTGGGGGAAAAACATTGTTTTAAATAGAAGGTTTTTGGGGAGAATATACAATACAAAGTAGGGAAAAAATATTGGGTTTACGTGTAAAATATTTTATTGTGTAAATGTGTGATTGAAAATGAGTATGTTAAAAAAAAAAAAAAAAAATTTCAAATAATGATTGTCAAACAGGGGCTTAATAAAAAGAGTTGCTATTTTGTTTGCTGGTTGTATTTCAACTGAAGAAGGCAGAGGAAACAAATGAAACGAAGATAAGGCTAGAAATACATCAGTAGTCATTTAGATGTCAAATGGAATGAGATATGATAATGCAAGACTTAAATTTTTGATTCCTTAGCATGGTAATATTGGTGGTATATCAAACAATCTATATTAAAGAAACACCAGCTTTTCTGGCAACTACATATTTTATATCTACGGTCAGTCGCACAAAATTTATAACCAAAAGAAATTGTTAATATCCTAGAGTTTGAAAAATTGAAAAATAAATAAAAAGAAACCAACATGCTTCCATTTTAACACAGATTTACAGCAACTTCTATCTTATTACCTTAAATTGATTTATTTTCTTTTACTGAGGAGAGATTCAGAAGTAAGAAAACAATATGAAGATACTATGAATAAAAGTAACGAGATAGAACAAGTTTTCATTGTGCGAAAAAGATCAGACACAATATGCACAAATATGCATTTAGAAGAGTGAAGTTAGCAACCAGAGTAAGCACAGTCCAACCATATTCTGGAGACCAGTCCAAAGAAGGGCGTAGATCCTCAAGAGAGAATTCATAAGTTAAGCCTTCACCCATAGGTGGTGGTAGCGACTTAATCTGAAGAAACAAAACAACAAATGAGAATAACTGTTATCATCAGTGTTGCTTCAAAACGGGGGAAAGGACAAGTTTACAAGAGCCTGAGATAGTAGAGTCACAGAACAGCGTCATTCACTGCACACATTTATGAGGAACTTTTGAGTGAATTAGTAGTGTAAATACAAGATTTCAATTTGAAGATTAGCACCAAGTGAAATGTGATGCACCAGTGTCCTTTCAAACCTAATGACAGTATTTAAATGATAAGCACGTGGCCTTTAACCCACTAAATTATTTTGTGCACATGTCAAGCTTTTAACCTTGCCAACACATGAGGGGCATGTTGAAGACAAGATTTAGATGGTATACATGTAACCTTCTCTATCAACTTAAGCTTCTAAATCAAGTGGTTCAACAACTACCAATAAAAGAGGTAATGAATTCTATATAGAAAAATGAAATTGAACAAACAATTATATCTAGCACTAAGCTAAATCATATACTATGCATGACAGGAAAATTAAATATTTGTCATCTTCCAATGTGTACACCCCTACTAGTTAAATACTATCATCAAATCTCTCTCGACAATCATAATAATATTTCGTATAATAATATCCAAGTGTACTTTGAGAACATCATGAGGATGATGATCTCACACAAGAAAAGGAAAGTACTTCCAAACTGAAAAAGAAATTGTCATAGAAGAAGAATTGACCCAAATAATTTTTGGTGAGAAAGAGGCAAATTATGAAATCATTTTCTTTGCAGATGGAAACATATCTATTGCTTTCTCATTAAATAAACTGTTGTGTCTCAAGGATACTCTAGTTAGCCAAAACCAAGCAAATGCAAAAATGATAACAAAAGATTGGCCAAAAGTAAATGGATAAGCAGGAGAAAATATTGGAGTTTCATGTCCTGGACTTTCGGATAAGATTGTGGAAGTAGTTATTGTGCCAAAAGAACTCATAATGGAATCGTATGTGCTAATTCTGTTGAAATCCCGGATTTGTGGCAATGTTCCATCTTCCCTAGTTAGCATTGTCAATTTAGGAAAACTATAATTTTTTTAATTACAAAAGATTTTATGAGACTAGTGCATTGATTTAGGAATATTGCTTTTCCTTATTTAACCTCTTTTGTATACTATAAAAGGATGTAATTAGGGTGTAATTATTCATTGAGAAATAAAAGAGTATTATCTACAATTCACATAGTATCAGAGCAGGCTCTGTAAGAGCCTGATGACTAGCACTGTCAACATCAATAAGGAGTCAATGACTTCTGAATCTCACAACGTGAAACCGAAGTCCTTCCCACAATGGGTTTGGGTGGATTCAACCTTTAAACTCGCCGTAGAAAAGTGAAATTAGAAAACTCTAGTGACCGTGTGGCTCGTGAATTCCATGAAGCCCCTCCATTGGAAAGACGTATCTATTCCTACCAATCGCAAAGAATGTATGGGACGCAGTTAGAGAGACGTATTCGGATTCAGAAAACTCTTCCCATATCTTTGAAATCAAAACCAAATTGTGAGAAACAAAACAAGGTGATAGGGATGTAACTGAATATTACATGGAGATGGTGGCACTGCGGTAGGAGCTTGACCTGAGTATAGAGGAAGGGTGGGATTGTCCGGCTGATTGCACACGCTACCGTAAGAAAGTGGAGAGTGAAAGGGTGTTTTTGACTTTCTGGCCGAACTCCATTGTGAATTAGATGATGTCAGAGGGAGGATCCTAGGGAGGTGAGCGTTATCGTCGATGAGGGAGATTTTTTCAGAGATCCACCAGGGAGGAAAATTAAAGGTAGGTGACAATAAACTGTGGAAAAACCGATGCTAGAGAAAAGATGTCGGGGTTGATGATAAAAAGGCCAAGGTCTCGTAAAAATAGGTCAAAACCAGGTGATAAGTATGGAAATGGGCCGGGTAATTTGGAGTCCAATTTAGGGGTTCGGCCGGCAACTTTTTTCAATAATGGGCCTAGTATTTCCAATAGTGAGCATAGCAATTTTAACACTAGATCTGGTATTATGGGTTCATATTCAAAACGCGCAACAAATAGAGCGGGCACAAAACAACAAAAGGGATGATCTTTGTGCGAACATTGCCATAAACCATGGCACAAAAAAGATACTTGTTGGGATTTGCATGGAAAACTGGCCGATTGGAAACCGAGACAAAATTATAGAAATCGAGGCTACCAAGCTTCGATTGACCAGCAAACCACAAATTCCACCTCTAGCGGTACTTTCAATCATGAACAGATAGATCAACTCTACAAGATTTTCTCGAGCCTTCAAACATTCGATCAATCTTCCCAAATTGGTCTACTATGAGCCTTAAATGATACCTCCAAACTTAAAATCCCTTGGATAATTAACTCAGGAGTGTTTGATCACGTAACGGGCTCCTACAACCTATTTTTCTCATATACAACTTGTGCGGGTAACCTCAAAGTTAAGATTGCTAACGGGTCACTCTCACTTGTCACAGGAAAAAAGGAGTATTCGAATCTTTGACTTCATAACTTTAAAATGTCCTTCATGTTCCTAATATATCCTATAATTTATTATACATAAGCCAACTGACAAAAAACTCGAATTGTACTGCTAAATTCCTTCACATTGTGTTTTCAAAGACCTATCATCGGGAAAAACAATTGGTAGTGCTATGGAGTGTGAGAGGCTCTACTATTTTGACGAGGTCGATATCAGTAAGGAACATCGAATTGTCTTTTGTTATTCTGCATTTGTTCCTAGTGATAGCGAAATCTTGTTATGGCATTTTAGAACGAGGCATCCTAATTTTCATTATTTGAGACATTCCCTACTATTTTTCAGAATAAAAGGCTAATCAATTTTCAATGTGAATTTTGTGAACTTGCTAAACATAAACTAAACTCATTCCCAAAATCCACATATAAACCCTCGAAACCATTCATTATGATCCACGAAGACATTTGGGGTCCCTCATGCATTCCTAATCGAACTCATACGTTCATTGCATTTATGGACGACCACCCTCGAATTTGTTAGGTATATCTCTTAAAAGGAAAATCTAGTGTTCAATCCACGTTTATCAATTTCCACTCCAGGATACAAACTCAATTTCAAACCCATTCAAATTCTTTGCATGGATAATGACGCTCAATACTTTTACACAAATTTGAGGGATCCTTCGAACTCATGAGATAATTCACCAAAGCTCTTGTGTTGAAACCTCTCAACAAAATGGGATTGTCAAACGGAAAAATAGATACCTCCTAGAAGTTGCTAGAGCTTTAATGTTTACTACAAATGTGCCAAAAGCATTATAGGGTAATGCTATCTTAACAACCACTTATCTAATCGATCGAATGCCTAGTCGTACCTTAAACTTCGAATCACCCCTCTAAAAGATTTCAAACATTCTTTCCGACCTCTCGACTCAACTCGAACCTACCCCTCAAGGTGTTTGGGTGTACCGCCTTTATTCATGTTAACAACAGTTACAGAAATAAACTCAAACCTCGAGCTATTAAATGTGTCCTCGAATATTCTCACTAGAGGATACGAATGTTATGATCCTTCCACAAAAAGGGTCGTTAATCTTGACGTCACATTCTTTGAAAATACCCCATACATCCAAAAAATATCTTTTCGGGGAGAGAATTTAAGTGAAGATCGGTAGCTAAACTTGGATCTTCTCTCTTTGGAATCTATGCCTATCATAACACCTAGTCCATCTATGCCATTTTACAAGAGGAAACTTTAATCTAGGGGGAGTCGCAGAAAAGCAAGGTGGCAAAGATATAAACGTTTACTCAAGGAAACCAAAACCAAGGTATAAGGAGAACCTCACACCTAAAGCATCAAGAAAGTCGAAACTAATGATAGCTCCAATCTCATGACACCACAGATGTACAAGAATCATTAGACATTAACCTACTCATCGCACTCAGAAAACAAAATCGATCATATACTCTCCACCGTATCTCAAAGTTCATGTCATATATTGCTCTATCTACATGATTTCATAGTTTCACCTCACCTCGACAGTACCAAAATTCCAAGGGATATTCAAGAAGTTTTAAAAATTCCAAAATGGAAAGAAACTTGGGAAGTAATAGATTTGGTAAGAGGAAAAATACCAATTGGATACAAATGGGTCAACTTAAAATATAAAGTGGATGGGACAATAGAACGGTATAAAACTCGGCTAGTCGTAAAGGGATATTCTCAGACCTGTGGCATTAACTACACAGAAACATTTGCACGTGGAAAAATTAAATACAATCCGAGCGCTTGTCATTAGCAGCAAACTTGGATTGGCATCTCCAAAAACTGGAAATTAAGAATGGATTTCTAAATGGAGAATTGAAAAAAGTTTACATGACAATACCACCAGGTTTTTGCAAAGTAAACGAAAAAAATCGAGTTTGCAAGTTCAAGTAGTCCTTATATGGACTAAAGCAGTCACTTAGAACATGGTTTAATAGACTTGCAAAAGTAGTGAAGAGAATAGGATATCAACAAGGGCAATCGGATCACACTGTTCATCTAACAGTTTGATGATAGGACTAAGACAATCTTAATTGTATATGTTGATATAATCTTGATAGGAGATAACATAGTGGAAATGGATATGCTTAAGAATAATCTGCCACTGAATTCGAAGTGAAAGTTCAGGGACAAATGCCACTTTTTGGAATGGAAGTAGTCAGGTCAAAAAGGGGCATAGGAGTTTCATAAAGAAAGTATGTTCTTGACCTCCTTACTGTAACAGGAATGCTTAGATGCAAACCAAGTGATACACCAACTGATGTGAGGAATAAAACTAAGAATATTGGTAGTGCAATAGACAGACAAATATCGACGACCAGTAGGTAAACCAATCTACTTGTCATACACTAGACTTGACATTACATTTGCTGTTAGCATGATAAGCCAATATATGTACTCTCCAAAGGAAGTTCAACTAAAAGCCGTCTATAAGATACTCAAATATCTCAAAGGTTCATCAGGAAAAAGATTATTCTTCAAAAAGAATGAAAGGAAAGATGTAGAAGTCTTCACAGATGTAGGTTGGGCAGGCTCCACAGAAGATAGAAGATCAACTACAGGATACTACACTTTTGTGTGGGGAAATCTAGTAACACGAAGAAGCAAAACGTAGTTGCCAGAAGTAGTGCTAAAGCAGATTTCAGTGTCTTGGTACAAGGAATATGTGAAGGATTGTGGTTGAAGAAATTCCTAAAAGATCTACATGTTACAATAAAGTTTCCAATTAAACTGTATTGTGATAATAAAGCTAATATTAACATCTCTCAACCAAGTCTAATATGATCGGACTAAACATGTAGAGGTGGAAGAATGGACTATTTGCATGACGTGTTCCCATACATGAGCAAATTGCACACATCTTCTCCAAAGGTCTACCCCAATCAAAATTTGATAATTTTTTTTACAAGTTGTATATGATCAATATCTACAATCCAACTTCAAGGGGGTGATAAAATCTTGGATTTGTGGCAATATTCCATCTTCCCTATTAGCATTGACAATTTAGGAAAGCTATAATTTTTGTAACTAGAAAAGGTTTTAGGAAATCGGTGCATTGATTTAGGAATATTGTTTTTCCTTATTTAACCTATTTTGTATTTGTATACTATAAAAGGATGTAATTAGGGTGTAATTATTCATTGAGAATTAAATAGTATTCTCTACAATTCACAATTTCAACTTGGTATATATAGTAACCAATTCAAGAGACAAGAAAAGCTTTCTTATGCCGAGATTAGTCTTTCTTCAAGTTTACACTCCGGCTGAAACTGAATTTTAGCTGCTTGTTAGAGATTGAAGCTATCAATTCAACAGTCAGTGCAGAAGACAAAACCACTTCAAATATTACCTTGGCCTTGCCATCATCTAATAACTCTATTATTCTTCCGGACCAGTAGCAACCAGTATCCAACCCATCAACCAAATTCCCCACCTTCCATGCATCATCCATAATTACCGTCACTTCTGAAATATCATTGACACGAGGCATTTGGTTTTCATGGTAGACAGGTGGATAGGGCGGCCTTAACATCAATATACTTTGTTCCTTTTTCGGCTTTCCACTGTAATGAACAGGTACCTCATATAGCTTCACCCACTCTTTTTCTGTAGACATGAAAACAAAAACTTCTTTTCAAACACAATAATGCTACAATCAAGATTGTAACTTATGAAATAAAAGGTAATGCACTTTGCCTCTTCATGGAACTCCTAATTATAATCAATATTCATCATTTAGCATCTGGACATAATATCAAAAGATAAGTAGCGAGAATCGGGTTCTGCTTTTGACATACATCTGCCTTCATGAACTGAAAATATCAAACATTCGTAATCATGAAACTATGTTCCTACCATCCTGGATTAAATGATCCCATCACCTTTTTTGGTCATCAAGAAAAAATGGTTTCCCTTCCTAAAATAGACATCTCCTTTCCAAAATTACATTCATTAAAGTACATGAACCGCTAACAAAGATTCTGGACCTCTAGTTTGACAGCAAAAATGACAAGTTAGTCAAATACTCACCTAAGATATTTATGTGAAGTTAAACAATACCATTCAGTTCTAGAAAGATGGATAATGCAAGGACATCAGATATAATAATTTTACACATGAAAAAACTGCCAAGATAAATTATAAAGATAATGAAAAAGTAAATGAAGCAGTCTTCAATTTCGTCATACAGTCATCTTACTCCTAGTTCAAAAATCACTCTACTACAAAGGATTTGACCACATTACAGAAATAAAGCAATGAAAAAGAACAAAATAGTATCATGGCCATGTCACAAGCAATTATAGTTCAAAGGCACTGAAAATCTCCACTGTTCAGAACCCAGTTGTGGTTCTTGTTTCAGAGATCTCCAATTTATATGATTAATACAAGTTTTACAGATTGGTTGTGTGCTTCTTTTTCTTTCTGGCACGGCTCAAAACAGTGTTTTTTAAATACATTTAACTTTAGGGACAGCAAAATTTACCATTCCCGAAAGGAAATTGTTAGCTAAACCCTGCCCTGGTCTCTACATTTGTCCTTGTAGCTCTTTCATAAGCATAATGTAACAAACAACTAGGGTATTAGTTCACGTCTTTAGGTGGCCAAATTAATTTTTTTTTAATGCACATTATTATAATGTAAGCACGAGATCTTATGTCAGAAACTTTGATCCTGTCATGTATAATTGATCCAAGTGGCTTCTAAGTAGATTAGCTTTCAATATCTTCTAATGAATAGATATTTATTAGTCATCTACGCTTAACACTTGCATCATACATCCACTCAATGTAAGATGCTAAAAAATTTAATGACTTAATAACATCGTACTTCACCACAAATCTCTTTACACATCTAATGTGCATATAGAAAAACGTGCAATCTCAACCCTGATGCACTATTCGAATCACGACGTCAATTTACTTTTGAATGTAAACTCTAACAATAAGAAACATTGGCATTTTATTAAAGTAGAAATCCACATAATCTACTACCAATTTAAATATTGAAGCACTAGTTATTTTGAAGACTATTTATATGATATATGTGTTCCTCACTAACAACTTATTTTTGTAAATCAAATGGTTCAACATGGTATTATAGCCCGACAAGCTCATATGAATTATTCGATCTATCTAAAGCTCAAACAAACAATTGAATCGTATTCTCAAACAAGTCACATCATGTAGGGAATATTAAGGCCCATGTTGGTTATAACTGAAATAAATTACCAACATATAATGGGTAAGGATCCTTCTTTTAACAATATTAATCTTTTAAGATGGAACCTTAAAAATCAATATGGTATCAGTGCACGTAATGGTCCTAAGTTCAAGTTTCTCCACCACTATTTTAATGAAATTATGTGCGAGGTAGATTTTGATGAAAATAAAAGAACATGCCAACACATGAGAGACATGTTGAAAACAATACATAGATATTATACATTTGGTTCTCTCTAACAACTTAAACTTTTAAATCAGGTGATTCAACAATTTATTGTAGCCAAATCATTAAGCTCAAGTCAAAGATTTACCTGGACCTTCATAGTCTAAATATTCTACGAAGACTTGTCCAATACGCCCTTTTCTTGAGCCGATCTTTCTTATCTGATTATGAAGAGAGAAGATACATAAATACAAGAAATCTGTTGCATCTTTGCAGGATTAACGCTTCTCATAAAAAAGGAAGGTCTGCAATATTACATATATTAGCACTTGACTATATGCAATAAATCAAGAAATTAAAAAATAATAAATAAAAAGAAAAAAGAATTTCAGGGGTTGGCTTACATTATTATATTGAAATTGGAGTCTAACTATGATGACACTCAAGGTTAAAGCAACAAGGTTCAAATTAAGAATTAATGAAGTGCTGCACTAAATCAATCATTCTGTATGGAAGTTTTAACCGCCCCAATGATTATTTCTTGTGATCCAAAGGCCTTTATTCCCTGATGAAACTTAATGGTCCCAATGGTCAGGATTTAGGATAAAACATTACTGGTAAAAGCTTGACATTATCTAAATTTATGCTTGACTTCTGACCTTTTCAGTAGGTTTACAGTTTCTTAATTGGCAACTAATCCAGGAGCAGCCTGATTAACATGAGGCTTTTGGCACGAGGGACGTGATGAGAACCAAAAGATCATTCCAAAAAAACTACTTCGTGTCTTTTAAATAAATAATTAAAAAAAAAACAGAAAACAGAAATTTTATAGATCCAAAAACTCTAGTTTTAGCAAAAATCGAAAGGACGTCCACTCAATTTCAATGCAGGCAATCTCACTATCAATAATCTCTCGAAGTACTAAATATGCAAATAAAATAAAATATAAATATAAATAGAACAAAAATAAATCTAACCACAAAAGGAAAATCTTAATAAGTTAACCTAGCTTCCAACTTGAAACTCACAAACAGCTCGCAACACTTGTTCCACTCTGTGGCGTTTTAGGGTATAGAGACATGATTAGTTATTTTCATACAACAAAGTAGTAGACATTAAACCAAATAATTTGGGGTCGGCTTAATGAATTCATTTTGGTTACACATTTCAATCCATTGCTACATCTTCCGAAAGTTTGATTAAAATCAAACCTGACTATGCCACACCATGTCATCATTATTTGTATACCCTTTATGCTCTTAATATGTTCTATTGGGATCACAATGCTCTTGGGGATGAAAGCTTCTTTAGGGCTAGGCAACAAAGAAGAAAGTCTAAAGACAGATCCACGTGTTTTACAAATATGAGCATGCCTATTCCAGAAAGCCAAAGACTCCAAACATGAATATAACTCAAATGACAAATATTGATCTACTTTAGTAGGGCAATAGTTTTAGTCCACGCGGAACAATACCAATGATTTGTAAGATGGAGCAATCACGAGGGTGTCATAGATTAGAGGCTATAATAACTATAAATTTTCTATTACCATGAGATTGTGTGACAGTTGCTCAAAAGTCATTTTTTTGCTTCAGTCATGGATGGATATATGAGATATACAAAATGGTGTGTTTTAGCCCATGTTTGGTTTAGTTTAAAAATATATTTTTAGTAGATTTTGCTAAAAGTTTCAATGAAATATGTGGTAAAAAAGTTTGAAAAAAAAGTTGCGAATCTCATGAAATGCGTGGTTGAAATGAATTTGAGTAAAAATGAGTTTTATCAGGGGACTTAGTATATGTTATTCGCAATTGAAATAGTTTTAGTTGATAAAACAAGGAGGTGAATAAATCTTCTGTAAGAATTTTCTCGAGACGCTTTGAAATTTAGAGATTATAGATTAAATAAAACTAAAACACAATATGTAGCAAGTGTGATTATGTAAGTATCTAGTTTTGATTTTAAACAAGGAAAGTGGTCTTGAAGAGGATTTAATGCTGCTAGAGCACATCGAACAAAATGACAAGTGCAACTGGGATTCTATGTGATCAAGTGATGCCCATGAAGTTAAAAAAGCAATTCTACAAAACAATTACTAGACTAATTATGCTTTATGGAACTAAATGTTAATTTACTAAAGGACAAAATATCACTAAGATGAGCAAATAAAGAATGAAGATGCTGAGATAAATGGATAGATGAAAAACAAATGAGAATATATGTCAACAAATAGAGGTGCAACAATAGGAGGGTAAACCAATAAAATGACGATCATTGAAAGCACAGTTTCCAAGGTATTCACAGCAAAATCTCAGTTATGCTCGTCAAAAAGGTAAGTCAAGATGAAAGAATCTATAGAACAAAGAAAACAACAACATTATTTTTTATCACATTACTATGATAAATGAAAGCATATAATTCAGGCACATGCCAGACAAGCGCCAGTCATGGCAGAATCGAAATGAACTATCTTATGTTGATCAATATAAAAGTGAAACTACCATGAATTAACTCGCAATGGTATATGTCCTAGCTAAATTAGTATTTTTGCCACTTTACATATTCTTAAAATATTTGACACATAGACACCCATAGTTATCATACCTAGCCCGGCCAATTTACCCAGTCAATACAAGGGTCACTAAGTCATTGGTTCAATCAGTAGGTCATTGTCGGATCAAAAATTCAATAAAAATTCAATTCTAAAAGATGAAAAATAAATATGACTGAGCTTAAAAGACATTAAAATAGTTATTTCATAATTAAAAATTAGCAAACTTTTTTTTTTTGTGAAATTTTGTACTTGGCCAACATGAATTTTCTATGTTCTAAAATGTAGATTGAAGTAAGTAAAATAATAGTTGATATTTTTTTAATGTATGATAAAATGATAATGTAATACAATTTTGGTAAAGGTATGTAACAAAGACCAACAAGTCAGCACTATGGTTGAGGTCTCAGGGAAGAATGTTAAGCATATAGAAGGTTCAAACCTTAACTACAACATTCTAGCTTATCTGATTTTTTCAAATCGGGTTACCAGTTCTTATTAGAACGTGAAAAGATTGTCGGCTTCCATTGTTACTAAATCCATTAGATTCAACCGGATCAAGTTGCTAGCCGTTTCACCAGTCACGGGCTGACTGGTCCAACTCTTATGACAGTTACAGCAAACATTACAAGACAAAGTATTGGACATATTTCTTAAAGCATATTTATTAGACTTCACTTCATAATACCTTGCATCGAAACCATGCACCAAGATAACCCTTCTCAAAAGTCCTTGCCTCAGCTAACTGTCCAACTTTGAAAGGCAGAGTGCTTCCCTTGACCATGATGGCTTAACTATTTCACTGTATCATACATCCACTGAACACAAATCAGAGATCTTATACACAGATCACAGGTAATAATTTCAAAATCAACAAAATATGGCAAACTACCACATAAACATATTAAAGTGAAAATTAGACAGGCAAGAGCATCCGTGCAAAATAATTCTACTGGAATTTCAAAATCACAAGGCTAATTGCCTTCAAACAAAGAAACATTTTGGAGAGTCACTAAAATTAGGAAAAGAAGGGATTTTTATAAGGAATCAGCAAAGTAAGAAAAATGTCTTACAGTAAATTGGAGTTATACAGAACAGAAAATCAAACTAGATATGAGGGTATACCGCTACAAGTATGAAAAGAAAATACTATTACTAAAGGAATAACACATGTTGCTAAATGAGAAAAAAAAAAGTAAGTGAAGTAGGAGAACAATATACTTTAGGGCCAGTTTGATTGGCCATTATTTTCCATGGAAAATGGAAAACAAATTCCAACTTCCACTTTTGCCTTGTT
>CAIGRH010078064.1:0-12740 GCA_903798295.1 Fraxinus nigra
CGAGCTGTTGCAGAAGAAACAATTTCTGCAAATTTACTGAATACCATGTTTGCAGAAACTTACAGCTGGAGCGGAAAATAAGTTTTCATCCCAGTAATTTTTACCCCTTAATCACAAGCTATCACGGATTAGAAAATGGAGTGCCATTTTTGAAAGCATTGTCTGCAAAAACTAGTTGCAGTGACAAAAATGACTCCTTCACAACCAGCATGATAAGATTAGCCACTTAATATTATGGAAGGAAAGCTAAAAGATTTGTTAGCCATCAATGACAGCACTAATTATAGACACTGCTACTTGTGAGATAACAAAAAATGAAGTTTTTTCAGCAGAAAAACTACAAGAAAATGAACAGCCACCGCTGATGGATGAAAGAACAAAAATGAAGCTTTATTGAACAGCGACCACATACTGTAGTTAGTACCTTGAATAGAATGCAGACATTTGATCAATCACAGACATCATGTGCAGAGGTTAACTATTGGCCGTTCTTGAAGTTGAAAGAGATCATTGCCTCACACCTCCATAAGGTCTTAGTCAAAGTATTTCAACTCACTCAATAAAGTTCATAGTATTTCAAAGAAGAAAATTGATATGTAATCAAAATTTCTTCAGCACAAGCATAACTACGAAAGCTAGTGTTATCTAATACAAGTTATTTGATGATCTCATTATAGTTGACGGCATCAAAATATTCTTAGTTTCAGATAGAATTCTGTAATTAATTGCAATTTTCTAAAACATAGTTGCATCTACAATCATATAAAAATAGTAATTCTCTGCGTCACTGTCAAGCAAACATTGTTAGATTATCTCCAATTCTCTGCGTCACTGTCAATTAGATTTTCTGTAATTAAACATTTTCTCCTCGTTGTTTATAATTTTTTACTCGAGTTTGGTCAATTTACTTATAAGTAGAAAAGTCAGTCTGAAGCTGTACAAACTTTGTTAGATTATCTCCAAGAAACTCTTTATTTCTAAAGATCTTTTGGTGATAATTAAAAAGAGCATTTCGGTGATAATAGAAATTAGGTTGAACAACTGAAATTAACACCGAAAGGTTATAAAGACCACTAGGTGAACAGAACAATTGAAATTAACACGGCTATAAACTTGAAAAATTAATCTAAAGCATAAGAACAATTTGTGTTCTCTTCAACATTCCAATATTATATTTTTCCACACGAGAAACGAAGAAAAATACAGAGCACCACCATTCACCAAGATTAAAGAAACCCACATCAAGAAATTAGAAGCAAATGCATATGCATTTAACATTGAACTAACAACATATTTAAAAACTAAAAATTAAACTTAAAGCATTACCAAATTCCAGTAGGTTGTAACCGTCAAATTCAATCACAGAAATCCACAGTCCACTTATTCTGCTCAGTGCTCACTACAAGAGCTTCCAAAAACTGTTAACCCGAAGAAGAAAAAGGCCAATAATCGATGAGTGAATGTCAGATTTCAGAATAATCTTAAAAGATAAACTAAGTATCAAATAATCAAAATAAAGTAAGAACGGAGGTCGGAGACGGAGTGTTAGGTCGAGGTTTACCGTTTACGTTGTTGATTGTTGAAGTCTTGACTCTTGAACTTGATTCCGTGAAGAAGCCGAGAAGAACGATTGAATGAACTGAAGACTGAAGAGTCAAGAATCAGAAGAGGCGAGAGTTGAAGAATGAANTTTCAGAATAATCTTAAAAGATAAACTAAGTATCAAATAATCAAAATAAAGTAAGAACGGAGGTCGGAGACGGAGTGTTAGGTCGAGGTTTACCGTTTACGTTGTTGATTGTTGAAGTCTTGACTCTTGAACTTGATTCCGTGAAGAAGCCGAGAAGAACGATTGAATGAACTGAAGACTGAAGAGTCAAGAATCAGAAGAGGCGAGAGTTGAAGAATGAAGATGATTGGGCTTTAGGGTTGCTATCCAGTTAAGCACTTTTTCTTTTCTTGTTTTAATCCAAGCGGGTCGGGTTGGCGGGTTATGAATTAGGTATTTTGGGTTGTTCGGTTGAAATTAAAATGGGGTCTGTCGCAATGTTTATTGAACGCTTTTCGCAACATTTGACAAACATTGCAAAAGGGGGTCTATCGCAACGTTTGTCAAATGTTGCGAAAAAGTATAGCTTTTCGCGATGTTCAATAAACGTTACGAAAAGTGAACCCTCAACAAACGTTACAAAATGGGGTCTATTGCAATATTTTTCTAAAAAATAGTGTCAAAACTCATTTATACTAACCAATGGCAACATTCACTTACTAAATGTTGTCAAAAGATCCTTTTAGCAACATTTATCAACAAATGTTGTCGTTTTAATGTTGCGAATGACTCTTTTTGTTGTAGTGTATACTGGAATCTCATTCTGTAGTGCTAGAACTCCAAACGCTTCTTTCCAAATTGTAGGAATCTAAAAGCTTATTGAAGACAGTAGGATCTATGTTTTGATATGTAGACTGATGCAAGATATTATTGAAATGTATTTGGCTTTCAAAAGAACAAAATATTGACTTACAAGAAGGCTCTACTATAATGGATCAATATATGAATATATAAATATTGTGTTGAATAAATAAATCAAAGGAATGTGTTTTGCATATTCAAGTACATGATCTCGAAGGTAATATAATGATTCAACAAACTTTGGACGGACCATAGGCTTTTGTTGAAAATATGTTAGAACATACACTACCAAGAATTTTATATTCTCCCTACAAAATTTATTTGTGGGCAAGGGTTCTTATTTGTGGGAAAAAAACCTTTGCGGAATAAAGAAACTTGTAGGCGCATTTGTGGGGGCAAACATTGAAGGGATAAATAAAAGACGGCAAATTTTTTAAATTTGCAAGTTAAAGATTTCCCCTATAAACCATTTGGAGACGAATACAATATGTCGCTTTACCTTACAAATTAATTTTGTCCACGAAATGGTTTCGCTTTTCCTTAAAATTTATATTGTGGGCTAAATAAAAATCTTCCTTACAAATATATTTTTGTGTTGAAAGAATATTTGTTGGCTAAGATATACATATTTTCCCAACAATTAAAAATTTATGATAACATGGTACGATTATTTTGTGGGCCAGACCCTATTTTTCTCTACAAATAATTTTTCGTGGGGAAAGCATATTTGTAAGCTATTATGAAAAAATTCATAGGGAAAATTAAATTATTTTCATATATTTTATTTATATCGCATTAATTTTTTTACCTTATTCAATACAAAAAAGACAATAAACAAATTAAAACATGCAGATGCCAAGATTGCAATGTAGAAATAAATTGTTGCTCAACAACCTTTCAGCTTGTTTTGCATCTTTTGCTCCATCTTCAGTCAAGCTTCATATTCTACCTTTTGAACAGCACATTCTACTTCTAACTCCTCTTCCATACCGCATATATTGGAAGAAGATGTCTCAATGTCTCGAAAGCGATCATCTCCCAACCCATGAATTTGACGTCAGGGCTTCGTATCTAAAATGAACATCATGATATTAAGTCCAGCCTGAGAATCATCTACAAGTATCTCCTCCAAAAGGGTATCGATAAGCTGCTGCTCCTTTGTCCTCTCTACAAGGTACATTTTGACAAGTTTCTCATCCTAAAAACATAACTCATAAGAGATATAAAACAGCCCATAAAATCAAAATATATCCAAGAGATATAACAGAGTCGTACACAAGAGATATAGCATAACCCAAGAGATATAATCGACTCACAATAACATTTTGACAATGTAGTGTCCGTTTCCAAAATAGTCACATGAAAAGCATCCAAAAATTGTCATACTACTTAATCTCATGATAATTTTCCTAGACTTTTTAAATCTAACTTTGCAATATATCTTTTGTGTGTAAACCGATAGATAAAACATGATAAAAAATAAAAAACAAAAAAACCCCAGAAGTTAGTGTCAGTGTCTTTCTTACATGTTGAGCCTTAGCTGTAGTATAAGTCCAACCCTTGTTCTTCCCCGCATAAGCAAACTCAATGGTGTGGACTTTGGGAAACTTCGAACTATCCTAATACAAAGTACTTTTCAAGCACTATATTTAAATTATTAGCAAAGTTATTCAATTGAGTACCTGTTGATAACATATAAGTTCATTACCTCTACCATCTCCTCTACTATGTACGAGAAAGAAGCAGGACATAAAATAAAAAGAAACCATAATTACAACAAACTACCGAATTCTGGAAAACAATCACAAAGTACTATTATTTTTTTAGCAGCATAAACACATCCAAAGATATACTTACGTGATCTCATCCACAAGTTAATTCTTCTCACTTGGAGAAATTGTCCGCCAATAACCCATATTCATTGGGCAATGTGACGACATCATGAACTAATAAACTATGTAATTCAGAACTTGTTACTCGTCTGCTCAGTCAACTGTATAAAACTCTAATTTTCTCTCGAGTTGTAAGCACGATACGAGAGGTCTTAATTTGTTTACATGCTCTTCAAAGTAGTAAGATCATCGAGAGTCCTCGACAAGTGTCGTGCACCTACGCCTGGAAAGTCAACAATAAAAACCGAACGTGTAAATGGGCTTTATATAGTAAGAAAATTAACTATTAACCAAAAAAACAAAGGGCAACTTACAAAAATACCCTTAAATTAAGTGGCCTTTTGAAAAATCATATGAAAAGTATTATGGAAGTAAAAAATACCGTGACACTTTTTTTATTAAGAAGTGACCCAATGTCGCTTTTTAAAATCAAGTATTACTTTTTTATTAAAAAATAACATGCAATTTCGCTTTTATTAAAAAGTGATGTTTGTAACTTAAAAAAAGGTGACAATTTTTTTAGAAAGTAATAGACAAAAAGTGACAAACATTTTAAAAGGGCACAAAAAAAAAATAGCGATAAACATTCAAAAAGTGGCAAAACACTAATCAAAAGCTTAGATTCAGTTTAATAAGATGACAAATTAAAAAAGTGACGACTAAAAAAAAAAGTGACAACACCAATCAAAACTTTGGAATCAATTCAATAAAGTGATAGAATTTAAAAAAATGATAAAAACTCAAAAAAGTGACGAAACCCCGATTACTTTTTGAGGGAATTGTATCACTTTTTAATAAAAAATTTAAGTGTAATGTCACTTTTAATATTACTTTTTAATAAAAAAAAATGACATATATTATCACTTTCATTAAAAAGTGAAGTGAAATACAATGTCACTTTTATTATAAAGTCATATTTGTCACTAAAAAAGTAACAAACAATAAAAAAAAGGTGATTGAAAAAGTGACAAACACTAAAAAGTGACAAAAGTTCAGAAAAGTGACTCACGGTCTTTTTAAAGTTAAGTGTCACTTTTTTATTAAAAAAAGACATACAATTTCACTTTTATTCAAGAAATAATGTTTCACTCAAAAAATTTCAAAGAATTGACAAAAAAAGTAAAAAACATTAAAAACGTGATAAAAAATTAATAAAAAGTGACAAACACTAAAATAGTGACACAAATTCAAAAAACGAATACTAAAAAAAGCGACATTGACAATTTTCATATTGGTGTAACACAATTGAGTTATTATTTGCCCGATTGAGACATAGCAGAATACCTCATGCAATATGGTTATTGTAATAAGATTCTCAAATAAGTGATCAACCAATTTATTGAGTGAACCAATATGCAGATCTGAACAAATGATAGATGAGAATTAAGAAATCAGCAAAGCCACACTAATTCCACTTCGAACACAGATTGCCAAACACACTTTCACTTTCACCACGAATCATAGTAGCAATTGCAAATCATGAGTTAACTGTTAACCAATAGCTGTGATGCCATTGTAGTAATGGGAACGCCTTGCAATTAAATAAAATAACCACATTTTATTTTCTAATCAATTAAGATGCAAGAATTAAAGCCATTTTAATAATCGAATCACAACTCCTCTGTCGATTCCAAACAAGTGTAGCAAGAATTGATGAATCAGATCTCACACTAAAGCCCTAAAATCATAAAGCAATGCCACAAAAATCGAACCAAGGGATCTCTAAAGGAATCACGTAGGAACTACCCAAGAATTACAAAGCAAACATCTAAAAATCGAACTATACAAATAGGGACTGAGAGTAGGGAGTAAGATCGGAGGCACGGGGAATGGTAGAACCCAAGTCCAGTCACCGACAGTGGCGCCGGTAGTGAGGAAAAGGAGCGGGTCATGTTCTCCAACACACTTTCACTTCCATCACGAATTATAGGAAAATTTTGTTGAGAAAATTCTTGCAATTAGATAATGAATATGATGAGAAGTTTCTATAAATCCTCAAAATACCAGAAATTCTCTAATGAGTTCCTTTGCAAATTGTATGTTCTCTATCCTCGAATTGAATTGAAATGAAAATATGTTGGTCTTGAAACTGATTATTTAAGGGAAAGTTAGGAAGTATTAATTATAGTTGATAGAGGTTTTAATTTGTTTTTCGTGTACTAATCTAATTTGTCAATTTTTTAAAGTACCCAGCCTAATTTCCTCTTTCTATTTCCATCGTTCGGTCCATTCCCGTTTCCTTTGTTGGCCATTATTGTGGCCGTTGACGGTTGACGATCGTCCTAGTTGAACAAAACTCTTGATTCTGCCACTGTGTAGATGCATCTATTAAGCTCTTGCATTTCACCAGCAAGTCTACAATTTCATTTTTAACACTTTTCAAAAGTTGGGGTTTTCAATTAAGAATAATAAAATATATGCATCGACTTCTTAGCCGCATATGGTGTGGTGTCGCTTTACTTAGAATCTACAAGCGACCGCCATACGACTTAAATAAACTTACAACCTTCAAATCCTTACCGTCATCGGCCATAAATGATTTATCATTGGTCCACCAACTATAAGGAGACTCATTATTCCGATAAACATTATCATTCACATTAGCATAGCCCTCTTCAGCTTTACTCAATTAAAAGGGTAAGCAACTTTACAAGAAAATATTTTTGAACCACTAAAGCATTCAATGCAAGGTCTTTGGAATCCTACAACACTCGAGCCTCAAGTTCAGTTATAATGGACCAAGCTAGTTCAAGATTACAATTGGCTCCTACAAAGGCACATGTTACCCAAGCCATTACACTTTACAACTTAATCACAATCTACGCTTTCCTAGTTCGCCCCATGTGAGGCCTATAATGAATAGTTAAGCATTGCCTCGTTTAAATTGTAGAAGTTATGATCACTACCTACAGCTTTTTGGCCACAAGAAGTAATTAATAATCTGTTTAAAAAAAATGAATATACTTAGCCCCTGTCTGGGAGGGATTCTCAAATTATGAGAATCAATTCTCATGTCATTTTCATCAACGGTGTCTCCATGTGGGGAAGACAAGAAATGCACCGAAATGTCATATTTTCCCTCATTGCCAACAATTGTTGACTGCACTTTCTCAATTGTATGTTGACAATTCCACATTTGTTTTGAGTACCATTAACCATGCGGGTCCCACATGCGATCACCTTTGAAAATCAATTTTTTTGAAGTTTGTCTTCTGCCGTGTTAAGCGAATTTCCCAATAAACTTTATTCACGTGAAGTCTGAAAATGCACAAGTTCCACTGTTCACAATTTTTCTAACACAACTTTGCGTGATATGAACTACATAGGCTCCACATGCCCATCACCTTTTTTCTGGGTACAGTTCGTGTGGCCAACGTTCATGTAATTACAAATAAAAAATCAAATCAATTTCAATCTTGTTGGCCAAATAATCTTGGAACATATCCCAATCATTACGTTGGGTTTCTAGTGCATGCATTTTGGCAGCAAGTTTGTCCCTTTCTTCTAGGAGCTCCACCTCTACTGCGTCAAGGTCCATCTCCGCTCTAGTAAACGCTTCATCGACCACGCCCGCTCATCGAAGGAAGTTATGAACTCCCATAGTAACAATTATAACAGCTGTTTGCACTTTAAAATTATAATTTGGCATACCATTGAGTATTTTCCAACGACTTTTCCACACGCTGAACACACATTCTATTACGTTCCTGCAAGACGAGTGGCGGAAATTAAACTTCTCCCATGCATTTCGAAAGTTTTGCCTGGAACCGATGACCCCATCGTAAAATTATTGAAAGTGGTATAGTATATCCGAACCCTTATACGGCGCCATGTACCCAGGTCAGTGGGCAAACCCCGAGTCAACAAGGTAATATTTTCCATGAACCGATTTTGAGAAGTCTATGTTGGGGTCGTGTATAGCATTAGCCAATATTCTTGTATCATGATAGTTCCTAGATGTGCCAAAACACACAAATGTGAAACATAAATTGAAGTCCTACGTGGCTAAGACATTTTGCGTCGAAATTCCTTTGCGTCCGATGAAACTCACCCGCTCGTCGCGCAGGAGAACAACTTTGATGTGCGTACCGTCAATAGCACCTATACAATCCCGAAATATGTAATGTTTGTTCAGATTTGGAATGTGATGCTCGGCACCATAATTGTAGTTTGGAGTCGATTTTATTATTTGTCTCGAGAACTCGATCACCACCGCGAACACAAGTTTGAAGTAATGGCCTATCGTTTCAAGTGAATGGTTGAACAGCATTTGCACCTGTCTATACCCTTTTCCATGCACTAAAATACATAGAAACATACCAACATGTTCGTAAACATCTATATGATGCTGACTACACAGTCCGTACTGATCTCGAAGCATGTGCATGAATGATTGAAGCATCGCAGGATACATGCGGAACTCAGCATAACACTGCTGAGGGCTACAGTTCATGGCATCAAACATGAACATATGACCGTTGCGCGAGAATGGATATCGGAAGACACGTAGTCGTTGTGCACAATAATAGTTACTTACGGTAACATCACAGATGTGGCAATATTGAAACCACTCAATGATATCCATTCGTAGCTCTTCCATGAATGCCTTGTCATCTATTTCATCTTTACCGTCGGATGATGACAGTAATGTACAGTTCATATCGAAATGTGCCATAACACCAGTTATCAATTGGGTGTCAAAGACAGTGCTCAAGGAAGCATGTAAATTATCGTTCTGGTTTGTTGCCTTTTATAGACAAATGGAATGCTTTTTCTTAGAACATGGACCCGCTAAAAACTAGGCATGCATAGTGCACTATGTGACTCAATACTATTTTAACCTTTTTGAACCCCAATTATAACATATTTCCAAATGTAGTTTTATTTGCGAGCCTAGTGCAAATCTATAAGAATCAAAATATTTATGCATGCACATAACAAAAGTGTTATAAAAGGTAAGTACCACGTGATTTCTGTCCCTAATGAAGTACAACTCAAGGAAATTGTTTTAAACTAAATCGAAGTGAAAGGCAATATAAACAAGTCCCAACAACGAATACAAAAGGTACAACGTCTCTCGACGCAACCCGCTCAACCTTAGTTGTCACTTCGATTGTACTCTCCTGTACTCTTTCCAACTCCACTACACCCATTCGAACTTCTCATTCGCATAATCTTGCATGTCCAATATCTCCATGTTCTGTTTTTGGCGGAAGAATGAGCAAGTCTAGAAATACAAATCAGTTTGTTTTTTCAGTCGACCCATAGATAACTCTTTCAGGCAGGTCTTCAGGTCAGACACAGCAGGTCCAATTAAGCAGTCAATTTTGGCAGCAACATTCTCGCTGACTGTGGTCGCAAGGTCCACTGATTGCGACACGTCCCGAGTCGAAAGCTTCTTCTTCTTATCATTTGCTCGAGCTCTAGATGCCTTCTGTTTATCTCCACTGTGCGGGACGAACACATCCATGCTGGCAACAGCCGGTTCGGTTGCTACACCCTCGTCACTAGAGCTGCTGCTCTCGACATCGACCGGGATCTCATCACGTTGATCTTCATGGTCGCTGCCTCTAAACATTGCAAATCTAGTGCGACATAGCTTCGATGGGGTCTCAGCGTACTTATCGCAATTGAAAATGTTCCCGAACAACGCTTTGTATCGATACACTTCCCAACAATCTTTGTCCTTGAATTCTTTGTAGTCTTTCTTCTCCTAAGATTGAAAAGGATACAATGTTGATTATAAAAAATTATGATGAAATGCATCAAAGTACTCATTTCATTCCAATTATATGATAGTAGAATAGATGAATTGAAGAGCGAATAAATCCCTGCATCCACCTTATACTCATTATTCACAGTTGCGCTCAATTTTTAAAAGCTTTATGAAAGAAGAATATCACAAAAATTATGAAAGAAGAATACTCCTTACGCGCGATAATTTAAATTTGCAAGACAATAAATAAAATTGACATCAAACTTATTCGCGATAAGGTTGAGGAATGTAGTTGTTGCCGTTCTTGTGGACTATAACATAATTAACATTGTGTAATTTCTCAACATCAAATAGAAAGTGGAAAAGAACAAACTTTATGCACAGGTGAAAATGACATTGAACACTAATTCAAATGCAGAAGACTTGAATTTCCAACGGCAATCACGTGAAATAAAATATCAAAATTTGAGCTCATCGAAATATAAGAACCAATATAATTTTGGAATACATAAAAATCATAAAATTCTCACAATCCAGAAAAATGCAGACATAGTTCTCAAAAATCCCATAGTTCATTTCCTGTAATATTCATTCTTTATTACTATCATCATTGGAAATATATCGTCTTCATAGTCACTACTCTTTCCTTACCTCCTCATTTTCTCTTTCACGTCTCAACATTCTCTACTCCGTCCCATCGCCATCCACAACCAATTCAATAGTCCAGTTTATACATTACAAACCCGTATCGCAATCAATTCAATGACAAGAGGTTGAAGAAACGATGGTACCTTAATATTCCGATCCCACCATTCATCCGAGGTGCCAATCTTGCCGGTCGATGGGTCGTATGATATCCCAGTACAGTTGAGCAATTCTTCGAATCGCTTGTGTTTCATACGGAGGGCGTCTCAGCGATTCTTGAGCTATTACTTGTTCCAATTGTGGCTGGAATTGGTGTTGAACAATTGAGTTAGAGTCTCCCAGCCATGTTTGGTAAAACACTTCCCGTTCCTGTGTTCGTCGGCAATAACGGTCTCGCAGACAGCCATGAAGATCATCGTCTCATACGCTTTCCATTGAGCATTCTTATAGGGCACCGAATGGTTTTGAACGAGAGTCCCGATCGAAGTAGAGGAGTTATCGGGATAGTAAATCTGTGTCAGACAAGGAGGAAATGGAAAGTTGTTCATAAGTAGGGTATAATCAGTGACATGAGTTGTTTTAAATGAATTAGAATGTAAAATGGAAAAATGCAGTTTACATACCGGAGAAGTGAAGGGATCCATGGTGAAATTGTTGAGAGAAAATGCGGTGCAGGAGCGATAAACTTGTGGTTTGAAATTTACTGTGAAATGAACGGGATTTTGAGTGGTGGCCGTGGCTGGAAAACGTGGTGACGCTGAAAATCACGGTGGAAGAAGTGTGGGGGAGATGCGGAGGTGGTCCGATTTGTGGCTGCTGCTGGCGATTACTACGGTGGGGAGGCTGAGTGTAGTACGATGTGAACTTGTTGTACCTTTGCGTCCAGAAATGAAGAGCTGGTAAACCAATTTCGGTTTTGGCTATGTTGTGGGTGACCAATTTCTGCAAATTCACTGTTGATATCCTGGAGGATGAAGTTGGGAAAAGTAGGTGGTAGGCTCCAAATGTGGTTGGTGGGGTTTTTTTTTTCACTTGCAATTATGGCCTCAGACTGAAGGGTAGAAAAGTAAATAATGGACTGACATGAAGTCAGTGTAAATTGGATTGTTTGTGTATTCCAACAGTTGAATTTGTAATTTTAAGCCACATAAAATCAGGCCCAGACAAGGGATTAATGAAAATGCATTAATTGACAGAAACTGAATATAATACGAATGAATATTGTTTATTAAATGCAGTGCAACAACTTAACTGACGAGAGCGTGATGATAATAGAAATAAAAATGCAGAAAATTATATAGATACATGTGCTTTCGCGTATGTTGAGCATGCAAACTTTTGGCAAATAGATGACATGCCGACTCTACAAGCCTTTTGCCATAGTGAAATGACAAAATTAGGCTTCAGGTTTGGGATAATTGCATAAACCAAAACTTCTATTGTTTTTGCATTATGTTTTTCTTTGGAAAGAGGTCAAACTAAATACAACAGCTTTAGATAATTGTTAGGATATACTAGTTCCTAAACGGGTTACAAAGTTTGCAAGAAATTCAGAACATGGCTCGCTCTCTACATGCTTGCTAAAACGTCTAGACCATGTGCTCCTAGCAAAAGTGTAAGACGAAGCCTCAGGCAGCATCAACAAGTAATTTATGCTGTCGAAGCCTTCAATTTCAACTATTGAGACGGCTGTAGCATTATGTGCAGCCATGATAATCAACGACCATGGCTGGAGCATCACCATTGCTGGTCCAAATCCATCTGTTAACTCTACAAGTTCTAGACATGATCCAGTTGAAACTAGATCAAAGAAATAACTCGTTAATTTTTCTTTTGGTATTGTTTATCTGGATTTTCAATCTTCACATAAAAGTGCCCTTGCAATATTCGGACAACTATTAAATGAGGTAGACTATTGATAAGTGTATTTTGTACACTTATTTGTGGCCCTAAATCATGATATTTTATTGTCTTTTGGATTAAATTCTACCTAATTTATGTTATATTGTGTTTTGTAGGTAAAAATTTATGTTCGATGAAGAATTGAATAAAAGAATGCAAAAGTGGCGAAAAATGA